>JFGX01000098.1:0-79958 GCA_000729855.1 Epichloe aotearoae | reverse complement strand
AGCTATAAAAAGAGCCCTAGAGTATAGTTATATATAAGGAGACCTTATAATTAAATATAATAGTAAAAACCTTAAATTAAAAGCTTATAGTAATACCTTTTTACTAATAATACTATAATATAAAAAAGCTTATAAAGCTATATTATAAAGCTCTTTAAAAAACCTATACTTTTTAAAGTAAAAAGGTAAGTAACTATAACTATATTATTAACTAAAGTAAAGCTTCTAGCCCTTTTTTATTATAATAAAAAGCTTATAGCCTTTAGAAGGTTATATTAAGAGATTAGCTTATACCTAGGAAATAATAAGCTTAAAATTAAATATAATAATATATAAATAATTTACTTACTTAAAGAAAAATTTATTAAGCTTATTATAAAGTTATAGTATATAAATATATATTACTATTAGCTTTATTAAGAGGTTATAAAAGGAATCTTTAATATTACCTAGATTACTACTAAAGAGATAATTACTAATAGCCTTATAAAGCTACTTATAAGTAGCTTTTTTATAAGCTTTTATAAGGTATTAAGGCTTATATAACTACCCTCTAGTATACTTAGTAAAAAACCTAAAGAATAAGTATTATATAATAACCTTAATTCAGATAAGATTACTACTAACTAACTATATTTTTATACTATAGAATTAATTTAACTATTATAAGCTTAATTTTACTAATTTTATTAATTTAGATTTATTATAGGAAACCTTAAATAAGGTCTCCTAGGGGGGTATATTATACCTATTATAGTATAATTATCCTTATACTATATAATAGTCTTACTACTTAACTAGCTAAGATAGGAAGCTACCCCTAGCTAGTTATTTTCTAAGATCTTTATAACTTTATAGTATATTTTAGCACTATATAAGTACCTTATCTCTAGTAAAGGTACTTAGGTATTTAAGCTATAGTTTGCACCCTCTTACAGGGTCAGACAACTTAATAGAGGCAATCACATTAAACCCTAGCTACGCGGTCCAACAAATAACAACACGGGACTGGGGCTGGGGCTGGGACTGGGGCTGACCGCCGACCGGGCACGGCAACATGACACGTGCAGGTCGTGCAGGTCGTGCAGGTCGTGCAGGTCGTGCAGGTCGGGGCGCCCCAGCTTGCGGCGCAACATGTTTCCCCCAGCTGGCTGGCCCCTGGATCTTAGGGCATACGGATTCAGTATGCGGAGTAGTAGACAGATGATTCAGATAGCGGATGGTATTTTGAAGTCATTTTGAATCACTGCCGTCTATGTAAGTCGCTGTCGTGGCTGTCAAGGACCCCCATCCATCGTCACCCAGCTCAGAAGGGACTAGCATGTGGCCCCATCCCTCCCGCTCCCAGCCATGGTGATTGGCTGAGCAAGATGCCCACGGAGGAACCCCGGAAAACTGTCACTCTGGAAGCTCGCTGCAGACGCCCCTAAAATCACCAGCCTTACCACCACTAGACTGCAAATACAGCAGGCATCGGCCACTGGGACCACCCCTGACAGGCTCCGACCGGCTCCTGCATACAGGCTCCTACAGGCTCCTACAGGCTCCTATGTACAGGCTCCTACATAGATTGGAGTGCTACGGAGTACACAGAAACGACTCAGACGAGTGAGTACGGTCCCACATTTGGCCTTGTCAGGAAACTGGGTGGGTCCTGGCTTATTCGGACCACAACACCTGGAGAAAAACGATGGCCAGCAGTCCGGCTCGTTGAACAACGACGCGGGCGAAATGCATCGGAAAAACCTCTGATACTGCAAAGGTCCATCATCGCCGTGGCCGTCGCAGCGCTTGTTCACAATTTGCCCTTTGCCCTTTGTCATGACCAATTCTTTTGTTGCCATTTCGCCGTGTTTCTCTTTCAAAAAAGTTTCCCCTCGCCTTGTCCTGGCCTGCCCTGTCCTGGCTCAACTCATCCATCCACCCTCTGGCTGGCTCATACCAAAGGTCTCGCTTCCTCACTTCCTCGCTTCCTCGCTTCCTCTCCCACCCATCACGAAGCCTGGCGACTTCTGGGAACCTCGCACGTATCATCCAGACGCTCCTCGCGGTCGGGGCATCTGTTCATTGCGTGATTTCCCAGCCCATTAGCACTTCTCTCGAATGGTCTGCGGGTCTGCCTCTTACACCTCGCCCCCTTCTTCTTACACGCTTGCTCTCCGCAACACGCTGGCTGCTCCGGCTCGAGATGGACCGCGCTCGACGGACTGCAGCCACCACACGTCGCAAAACTTTGGGCGATTCGGCATCTCCTCGCTCTACTCCTCCTGAGGGCTTGTCAGATCGTCCAGCCGTTGGCAGCCCGGTCATGGCGCCTGCGTCTGCGTCTGCTGCGAATAGCCCACAAGCCGGGACCCGGAGCAGGCGTGGGAGCAAAAGTCTTCAGCAAGCCTTCGCCTTCCCAGCACCAGCATCAGCCCCTGGCACACGAGGCCAGGTGATCAAGAGGCGATCCAGGACAATGGACAGCTACGGCACTCCCGATGACATTTTTGACCAAGACAGCCCCAGGAAAGGCGGTCACACTCTTCGCAAAAGAGCTCGCGTGGATTACACATTTGAGCATGTCGATGACGAAGTTGTTGTTCCCAACTCGACCTCGTCTCGCGCAAAGAAACGCAGACCTGACCATAGCTATGATCCGGAAGATATTCATGCCTCTGGTGCCAAGAGACGGGGGGCTTCACTCGGCGCAGACACGGCCGCTGGCACGTGCAAAGATGTAGCCCACAAGTCAATAGCCCGAGGCGCCGACCCTGGCGACGATGAGGATGTTAAGGACACCATCGAGGTTGGTGTATCATATTCCGATATGGGAGACTCCGAAATCCGCCGAGGAAGCCACTCAAGCGCTTCGTCTGTGGATCACTCTTTCAATGGCTCATGGAAATCGGCGCCGGCAGCTTCACATCTTGGCACTCTCTACCCCAATGAGAAACACTTCGCCGACAGCAAAGGCGCAGTCGACGATAATGAGGAAGAAAACATTGATCCCCAACTCCGTGCAAGCCCCCCCGCCTCACCTAAACGACCAGCTGTCGCTTTTGGGCCAGGGAAAGCACTGCCAGGCGACGCCGAGACTCAAATCGCCCAAGACAACCGCCAAGGGAGGCCCTCTGCTGGGCAAGCAGCAGATGGTAAAGCTGCTGCCACTAGCGAGGACGCTCAGCCTCCAACATCCGCGGCACAGCCAGAGGCCATACGAGATGAGGCTGCAGATGTGAGCAAAGATGCTGCTACCATACCGACAGAGCCAGCTGCAGGCGAACAGGGCTCTCCCGTCCCTGAAATCTCTGTCTCTGATAAAACTCGGCATCAGCTAACCGCAGCTGAAGCTGCTGTCTCTGAACCCCCAGAAGTGACCAACACTGGAGAGTCAGCTGGCTCGCCAAAATTGGCCCAGAAATCGTCATCGCAACTCGAGGATGACCCAGAAGCGATGGATACATCTTCCGCAATGCCATCATCGTCGACAGATGCTTCTGATGAGACAGCAACAATAAACAATTCAGCCGAGGATACTACAAACGATGTTGAGATGGCAGATACGAGGCAGAGTCCTGTTCGTGAATTGCATACAGCAACAATACCATCCATCTCCATAGAGCAAGTTGCCGGATCTGACGAAGCAGATGCTGAGGAAGGCGAGGAAGAGCAGTTAACAAAAGAGGCGGAGGAGGAGGAGGAGGAGGAGGAGGAGGAGGGTGATGTCGCGTCGGAGGAGTCCAAAAGATCGCCCACCTCTACGGAAATGGACGGAAAGGATAAGATTTCCGAGGAATCAGACATCACGGCTCTTGGAAACAAGGATTCTCTGAAAAACAGACGACCATCGCAATTGGGACCCAGCAAGCCTCAGCCAGCACCTGCTGGTCGCTGGTCCCACTTGACACCTTACATCGATGGAGAGTATGTATCTTACCCTGAGAAGAAAGCCCGTTCCGACGACGAGACAGGCGTCGATGAAGCGACATTGGAGGACAAGGATGCCGACAAAGATGGCAATGACATGGAACCCATGGTTGAGGATAACGATGATGCGCCTGACCCAGCAGTACTTGAGGCGCAGACGCCAGCCCTCAACACTCCCTTGCGCGGCTCTCCTGTCCCAGATTCTATGGATCCTACTGCCAACAACTCTCCGGCTCCGGCTGGAGAAGATGCGGACGAGGGAGACATGTCTGATTCTCAAGAGCAACCGGAGAGAAGACGCTACTTCAAGTATCGCAAACTTCGACATGCCGATGAGTACATTGCGGCCATCGAGAACTACGAAGACATGTCTACGACAGAGCTATATGAGGTACTTGAGGCAATCAATGTCTCGCTCGTGCAATGGCAGGGCGAGTGGACCGACTTGGGAAAAGTCGTGGACGACTACGAAAACTCGCTTCGCCGACGCGTGGCCGATGCCAAGTACGAGGCGCGGACTCGGAACGTCACCCAACATGGAATCAATCACGAGGAGCCAGACTTTGCAGTCAAGGGCTACAAGGCCAGAGAACGCGAACTGATGAGCGAAACTCGCTATCTTCAAGGCCAGGACCGTATCATGGCTTCCACGTACGGCTTTGAGTACGATCCTCATCCATCCAAGATTGGACGCCAGAATCCAGAGACTCAACAGGTGGGTATTATGACAAGAGGACGATCGCTACGCAACCAGCCGAGGCAGACTGTTAAGGCCTCTGAAGCCGACGAGGTTACGGGCAAGCGACAAAGGAAGCCTGTTCAGCTCTTCGACCCTGCGACTCAAGACGTCAGTCGCAGCTCCACGCCCGTCCCGGCGCGGGGTAGAAGACGCAGGAACGTCAACGCCGACGAGGATGCCCAGGCCAACTTGACATCAAGTTTCAATGGAGATGGGAACTCGGATGCAGAGAGCGTGGCACCCAGAGGCAGAAGACGACGCGGCCCGCGGGTTACTAACGCCGCCCAGGCCGCGGAGGAATTTGCCACGCCTCGAAGCTCTGGTGCCACGGAAAATGAAGAAAACGGCAGGTCTGGGCGTCGCCGAGCGGCCAGACAACCTGTCAGATATGACGAAACGTATGCTGAATTTATGGATGACGATTCTCAACCCGAGCCCAAGCAGCCGCCGCAGCAACATCAACAACGGAGGCGCCATTTGCTGACGCTCAAAATCCCAAGGTCCAAGAATTTTAGTGAACCTTCTTCAGCCATCACCGACAATGGGGACTCAAGACCGTCCACTGCGTCGTCCGATTCGACTTCGCATACGGCAGAGTCCTCGTATTCCTTCCGCCCCAAGCGTCAGAAAAGATTCCGGGATGATGCTGATGAGAGTGAGGAGGCAACGCAGGCGCCTCCTCGCAAGCGAGGCAAGCGAAGCGTACCGCATTCCATGGGAGGCGTCGAGTCATCATTCATGCTCGACCAGCGTATGCCAGATGCTCCGCATAATGTCCGCAAGTTGCACAAGATCAAAATCGTGCGCCCAGCTCAAGACGTCCGCCATGAAACCCCATCATCGACGGCCGGCGGTGATGGTGACGAGAAGCCAAAGGATTACAAGAGCATGACCAAGTCGGAAAAGATGTCGGCTTCCATGAAAAGTAAGTTTGGCTTCCTACGCTCCGTACCAAGCGGAAAGGGGTCTAGCTCTTGCTGGAGATGTTGATATGGATTCAAACGCTAATACTTTTGCTCCAGGTCGTTGGGCAAACGGAAACATGGCCGGCGCTGTCGAGAAACGAAAAGCTACGCTTGCCGCCAAGAAAGCGGCCCAGGCTGTAGCCGATTCCAAAGTTGGCGCCATTGCTCCCAAGCCAAAGGTGAAGCCTCACAAAAAGGAAGGGCCTTCTCAAGGGCATCCCTGCGCGGGCTATGTTCCGGCCATGCCAGGTATCGGCTATCCGTTCTCTGCGAATCAATGAGACTTTCCCACAGCTCAATCCCGCAACGTTTCTGTGCCTTCACAAGGAGCACTCGCATGCGCAAAACAGGTCTTCCTTTTCTTTCAGATGCCACGTCATTCAGGAAGATGGGGAATCCGGCAAGCTCGTGCGGACGACCCTTGAAGGGGCTCGTTGTCATCGGTGATGGCAACACCTGGGATGCGAGGCTTGCTTTGCTCGATACCCAGGCACGTCATGCCAAGACCAGACAGAGCTTGCTATATCTAATGTGGAGGATCTGTTCGTCTTTTGTTTTTACCTCGTCCCCTTCTGCTTCGCGCTTCCCGACCTGCGTCTCGATAGGTTCCTCATAATTCTGTTCACTTTCTTATGTTTTCCTCCTTTTTTTTTTCGGCATCAGGGACTTGGACCCAGGCGTGAGGGTACAGTCATCTATCTACATGGAGTTTTGGCGCGACTTTAATACCCTTCGACAGCTTTTCGTGCACGAGGTGGGGCAGGGCGGGGAGTACAGTCATCGGCATTTGTAATATCATCAAAACATCATATAAGTAGTCTTGTGAATTTAGCGATGTATGATTTTTCCAATATATGGTATACCTCATTCTTTTGCTCATCATGTTGCGATGCGATTGCTGTGGGTCTTCGATGTGTGCTTAAGTAATTTTTTTTTGTTTGGAGGGAGTTGGTTTTTCGCCCCGACAACAAGACGGGGGAAATCCTTTGCGACCCTGTGCAGATTGTGAGACACACGGGCGTTTGTGCTCCCCTACATGAGAAGGAAAAAGCAATACAAGTAGTTCGTACGCTAAAACAAAATAGCTGCGGAGCTCAATTTACCCACTTGTAATGGAAATAACTTGCTCTTCCATGATATCCATCTCCGAGTCTAGGGTATCACATCCACGTGAATAACTTGTGTCTGTCGTCCTGTCTGCCTGCGCGTCTTTTGGATCATGAAAACCAACGCGTTATCGTCCAAGGGCAAGGCTTGTCTGAGCTGGCAAAAGGTAGGATATAACAAGTCATAAGTCACAGAGTCGAGCCCAATCTAGCAGTTACTGAATCTTTGGGGTTTTTTTTTGCCTCGCTTGCCCATGATGCGATACCCGGTATGAAAGTCATCCCTTTACACGCCGCAACCGAAAAAAAAAAATGAATTGCAGAGCCTGCCAGTTCCAGCGAACCTGTTCCATCATTTTTTTCCCCATCTCCTTCTCCCTCGTAGAGGATTTATCGAAGGGAAAGCAAGGAGGGTCATCGATGCTCTATAGATCGCCTAGGTGGGACATGACCGTTGTGCTTTTTCTTTCATTCCAACACCTTTCGCTTTCGCTGGTCTTTCACCCCCGCTCCGCTCTAGTTTCGTGCTTTCATTTTCCGAGAAAAAGAACCCTTTACATGACGACGCCGGAGTTTGAGGCGATACGCTGCACGAATGTTAGTCATTGTGTCATGGGAAGACATGCGAGGTTCTTCGTGGTAGTGTTGGGCTCAGAACTTACGGGCCAGAGTTCAGCAGCTTCCTTGCCGACGGGGCCGGTGATGGCAGAGCCCTTCATCTCACCCTTGGGGTTGACGATCTGTCATTTGTCAGCTTTGTCTCATTGATTGTTGAGTGGAGGAGAAGTCGCAAATGCGGGGTTGGGGAGAGTCATCGTGGCTGGAGCAAATCGTTTCGTCGCAACGTTTCGAGCATTCAGAAAGACTGGCTCGCAACCCCCCCCCCTTGTCCCTCGCGCGCTCCTCACGGATTCAAGAATGTTCACGTACAACACCAGCATTGTCCTCGAAATACAGGAAAACACCGTCGAATCGCTTCCAGGGCTTGGATTGTCTGACGATAACGGCGCAGTGGACCTTCTTTCGTAGTTCGGGCTTCCCCTTCTTGACGGTGGCCATGACCATGTCACCGACACCGCCAGCGGGCAGACGGTTCAGGCGAGCACCGATACCCTTTACAGAGATGATGTAAAGGTTTCGAGCCCCTGAGTTGTCGGCGCAGTTCATGACGGCACCACTATCCGTGACTTGTTAGCTCCAACGACCGTAACAGTTGTGATTCGTTCCAGATCTAGTCCATGCGGTAAAGGCCGAGGTAGAACGTACACAGGGAGACCCAGGGTCATCTTAAGCTTGCCACCAGGGGCACCACGCCTACACACGGAAACCCAGTCAGTTGGACGTCCAAATTTGAGGGTTTGTATGCCATTGTGTCTCCGGTATCTCGAAAAAAATAGTCAACGTCGCCAGTTTGCGAACTTCGACGAAAAAAAAATCTTGAACGAAGATTCGTCCAGTTGTAAACCGCAAGTCCATCTTATGGCGTGCACTCCCATCACCTATCGTCTCGAAATACGCCGCAAGTCGTCGCAGGTTGTCATGGTTGGTAGGCGTCCGGGACAGAAAAAAGTCCTCGTCTTCCACATCACTATTTTTTTCGAGACACTCGAGAGTAGGTGGGTGAGGCATTACTTACGAGATCTTGGCCATTGTGTCGGTTTGGGTGTGGCGTTAATTCGTTAGAAAATCTGCCTGAGTCTCGGTTGCCGTCGTGAAGCTGTACGTGAGTCTTTCCAGGCGAGAAAAACCTGGTCAATTCTGTGGGGTGAGAAACCCTATGGCAAGCGAGTCCATTTTCACGTGATGATAGCGACTTATCGGCGGCCCTCAGCTGAAAGCATGTAAGCGGGGCAGGTTCAAAATCTGCAAACCCGCGACCCCCACACTTGCTTGATGAGTGGTTATCGTGACTACGTCTGCAAAGTTTCCATGAACATGATGATACAAGCTTCACGAGGCGGGGGACCAATTGTGTAACGTGGTCCAATTCCAAAGTCTGGGACGAGAGACATGACCAGCTGCAGCAAGCATGACGACATCCGGAAGTGATCGCGATGATCCATAGCTTCTCCCATTAATCAGAATGACTAGTTTGACTGAGTTGCCACTTTTCAAAAAGTATCTGAGCGAGAGCGTTCACTTACATTGCGACAACGCTCACTGAAGTGCCGCCCACGGCTCTGGGGAACGGTCGCGGCAATGCTTGCGGCGATGCCCGCGAATACTCTCCAACACAATCAACGAAACCCTCCACTGTTGCCATCCTTTTCGTTCATATCCTAGGAAAATTTCCAAATTTTCAGCTCACTTGACGGGTTACTCGGCCTCACGACGTGAGCTGTAGACATATATTCCAGGATCCAAAGTTATCGTCAAACCGCCTGGTAAACGTAGCTCTCGCTTTCCCCTATATCAGACACAGAGGGATGCATGGCTTTAAGCTGTAAACATTAGTTGCGCCAATGGACTCTTTATACAGAAAACTTATATTACCACATAATTTGGTTCAATATTTTCATGAAACACAAAACATCAAGCATATGTTCTCGATAAAGTTCTCGCTTCTTCAGGGTGTGAAGTTGGCCTATATGCGTGCTTAACCGATCCGTATGACTTTTGCAGTCATGGTAACCATGCGCATGTGAATGAGGAGCTCCGCCTCCAGGTCTTTTAGTTCTTTAGAGTATGATTTTAATTTTCAATTATAGTAAGACTCTAATGTTAAAATGGAAAGCAGATACGTAGCGATACGATCTCCTCTTTGAGGCTATCGCCCATTTTCCTGAATTCCTATTCCAAGACGAAGTTAGAGTCACAAAACAGCAGTCCGTCAGAACAAGAAGTCAATTTAGCCGTACTGCGGAGCCAACAATCAACTGGACACCGATATATCCTTCGATGGCCTTGCCATATGCCCGCCTTTTTCTCAGTCTAGGTATTTGCAGATTTGCGTGAATACCAGGAGCGTCCGAGTCGCGGCAGCAACGACACATGTTAGACACATGGAGGAACCAATCTCTAGGTTTAAATTCGATTCTGGGGGTAAGTAGAGTGTCTGCGCGATTTCAGTAGGAGTACGAGTTGAAACTATGACTAGATGTACTCCGTGATAAATGACAACAGCAGGAAATTGCTATCAACAACTAATTGACTCCGGTGCAAGGTATGATGCACGATAGGGAGCAGGGAATCCAACCTCCAACGGTGCGTTGGCCCGGTTAGCTCAATCGGTAGAACGTGAGACTCTTACGAGTAAACGAAATCTCAAGGTTGCGGGTTCGACCCCCGCATTGGGCTTCTCCTATGGTTCCTTTCTTCGATTGGCTTTCTCCTTTTGGCCGTTTAGGCGATTGACTCCATCCGTTAACTTTTTTAGGCGAACAGAATATTTTTCGTCATTTCAAACAAAGCTAGTTAATAATTGGTGGATGTATGTACGTTTCTAGCTCACAGATAAATTTCGTTATTTCACGTGATCAGGGAAAGCGGAGCTTTGCCTGCGTTTCGCGTGCAAAGCAAAGGCAAGAGAGTAAAGCAAAGCTTCCTGCTTTCCCTTTATTAAAATAAGGCTATCCTATGGAGATATCTCTTCTAATTAGTTAGACGCGAAATACTCTTTAGTAACTAGTTAAGAAAAAATTTTCTGCCTCTCTTAACCGCCTGCTTTAGGGGGGGGGGGGTTAGGGCAGGTTAGTCGCTCAAATCGTCAGTCAAATCGTCAGTTAAATCGTCGGTCAGAAAGTCAGTCAAATCGTTGAATTAGTTAAATCATCGGTTAGATAAAAAAAAAACGGAAGCGGATAATAGTTAGCCCGGGAAGATAGCGAAGCTTTCCCTGCGCCTATGATGCCGATAAATTCGGGCAGCCATAAGGATCTTGTATAACATGGACATTAAAAATCCGTCTGCTAAATGGAATGGTATGGACCAAGCAAGGCTCGAGATTTGCGATCGAATTTATTGACAAACTTCCCCATGCGAGGGTGCCGCGAAAGGCTTCTGCGGAACACCCAGCAAGGTCAGTATGTTGATAGTGGGGCAGCCGCGCCGATAGCAATTCCTAGCCGCGCGAATAGCAATACAGTGGGTCCCAGTAATTCCGAATCAGCAGCAACGGCGACTCTGGTGGAAATTCTTCGGAATTACTGGGACCCCACTGTACATTGTTGGCACAAGCATGATATCAACCGCCTTCAATTGCGGGCCCGCTTGCTCGGGCCGCGGGCAGCGTGGCCTCTTATCACGTGGCCCCTATAGCCCTTTCCCTTCCTCTGGTAGACTAGAATAGAATAATAATACCTAATCTTTGTTCCACCCCGAATTCTGCTAGCAGTCCTGTGATACCGACAATTGTATTCTGGGAAATTACTCCGTACCGAATAGTTATTGTTCTTGGTCCACTTGGAACAGGGTTGACAGGGTCTGCTTAGTAATAAGTACGGAGTATGCTTCTGGATTTCATTCGTGTAATGTGCTTTCTCGGTTCACGGCATCAGGTCAGGAATGCGGCGTCTGAATTAATTAAAGCTACATTTACATGCCTATGCAATCTGTAGAGCTTGAGTACCTATATCTTAGGAAGATACCTAGTATTTAGTGGGTTTTCCTATGCTCTCGATGTCACTTGAGGCGATCAAGGGTGTTGTGGGGTCGAGTGATTTTGCGAGGCCTTTTATCGTCACCATCATGATAAACACCCTCAGAACTTCAACAACATTGGCCCTCAACACGGCGGTGTCGACAACGCCAGCATGCCGTCACCGCCATTATCACCGTCTTCGCCTGCGCTGCACAATGATGGCACGGCCACGGCCACTGCCTCATCCCATCACTCATCTGGCAATATCACGGTATATCCCACCACTGGCCCTGATGCCTACACCAGCCCAATCTTGGCCCCGGGCGGCTCTGGAACACCGGCCTCGAACCCGCGATCCTGCGTTACCTGCCGCCGTCGCAAGGTTCGTTGTGACAAGCAAATGCCATGCTCGAATTGTCGCCGTACACAGATTTCATGTGTCTTCCCCGCGCCGGGTCGTGCACTCCGCCAATCTCGGCCCAGGGATCCCAACGCGCCGCCAAAGATGTCGAGTCACAGAGAGGTGGAGCTCTTTAAACGACTCAGGAAGCTCGAGGGTATTGTGGAAGAGCTCAGCGGTCAAATTGACGAGCCTGCTGCCACTGGCGCGAGGTTGCCTTCATCAGCTGGGTCGCCAGATCTTACCCCTGGAAATGAGAGTCTGCCTCAGCGACGCATGTCTGGCAATTTGGATGAGCGTATAGGACAAGATTTCAGTCCCAAGAGAACAGAGTCATCTGCAGGCGGTAGCAGCGACAGCGCGAGGGCAAATAAGAAGCAGCCTAATTTTGGCCGCCTGGTTTCCGACGAAGGACGAGGCACATCTCACTATGTAAGCAGTGAATTTTGGACCAAGCTCAACGACGAGGTACGTGACAAGAGCTGCAAGAGATTGTAATGAGCAAAACGCACCGTAGAACGCACCGTAGAACGCACCGAACGGCACTAACAATTGTACCAAATAGCTCGATGCGATTCGGGAAGAAACTCATCGACTGACTGACGAGAATGACGAAGAAGACTTTGACGGAACACCAACGGACTCAACGGCTACCGCACTGAGCAGCATCAGTGATCACCATGCTTTCATTTTGGGATATCGGTCTGCTGATGTGGACCTTCAAAAGTTGCACCCACTTCCTTCCCAATCCACCTTCTTATGGTCAGCTTACCAGGAAAATGTCGAGCCTCTCGTAAAATTCATACACGTACCATCCGTCGACCTGATTCTGCGTGCTGCGAGGAGAAACTGTGATGAGCTCAGCCCCGCGAAGAAGGCACTGGTTTTTTCCATTTACTTCGCTGCAATCACGTCTCTGGAACCTGACGAGGTGAGCATCCAGACCCTTCTGTTTGCCATCCAAACCCCGCGGCGGCGGCTTTTGCGCAGAGCACGGGAAGAGAGACAAACTAATCACAACGTTCGTCTAGGTACAAACCAATTTCAATGCAAACATAGACGACCTGGTGGCACAGTACCGCTTCGCAGTGGAGCAGGCTCTAGCAAAAGCGAACTTCCTTGACTCTTCAGATCTCGTAATGCTGCAGGCATTCACCATATTGCTCGTCGTGGTGAAACGTCACGACAACAGTCGATTCTGCTGGGCTTTAACAGGTTTGGTCATTCGCATCGCTCAGGGCATGGGGCTCCATCGAGACGGTAGTCACCTAAAGCTGTCGCCCTTTGAAACAGAAATGCGACGACGACTTTGGTGGGCCATTTTGGTTCTAGATCTGCGCTCTGTCGATGAGTTGGGCACCGACATGACCATTGGCGATAATTCCTTTGATACGCTGATGCCGAGCAATATCAACGATTCTGACATCGGACCGGAGAGTACAGAGGCTCCCGTACCCCGTGAAGGAAAATCCGACTGCGCGGTGGCTCTTGTAAGGTACGAAATTTGCGTGCTCGTCAGGAGGCTTTTCACGTCTGCATCTGCGATGTCTTCACTATGTACCTCCGCCGATCGCTCCAGCATGGCAGAAAGGGAGCGTATGCTCATCGACGTGTACCAACGTGTGGAGCATAAGTTCCTCCAACACGTTCTCCATGAGGCGGATCCATTGTATTGGGTGGCAGCCATGATTACCCGAATTGTTCTTGGCAAGATGTATCTGATTATTTACCAATCGGCGCTGTTCCCGGGTTCCGATTTTGAACTCTCAGACGAGATTCGGCAGCGCATCTATGTTTCTGCCATTGAGATCATCGAGTACAGCCATAAACTCCACACCGACCCTCGGTTTAAACAGTACCGTTGGCTGTTCAAGACTTACACAAACTGGCACGCGATTGCCTATATACTAATCGAGACTGGCAGACGACCATGGACCGCCCTGGTCGAACGTGGCTGGGATGTTGTCACCGGTTATGATATTGACCCTCTTGAACTCGCCGAAAAGGCTGTTCATGCTGCTGTCTTCTTACCTCTGCGGAAGCTTTTTACGAAAGCACGCAAACACCGCGAATTGGAATTAGCAAGATTGCGATCCAATCAAGACGAAGCCCAACGTCTTGATTTTGCAGAGCGCATGAACCCTGCACAGGCACACCTTGGGCCCGTCCCTGGCGCTGAGAATAGGATGGAATTGATGAGGGAGAAATGGTGGTCTCTTGTCCGTCCTCGAGAGGCCACTTCGTCACCCTTTCGTGCTCGTCACTCGACAACATCCCTGGACAAGTCCTCAACAAGCCAAACTGGAGGCGACACCTTACGGTCTTCAAGTGGCAGAATCCCAACCCAAGTTAATCTGTCTTCCGCTGTGATGGAATACATGGATGGAATCATGGCCCAACCAAACCCCATCATGGCCGACTTATGGCATTTCAATGATTTGAACGATGGACGCGTCACTGCGACTTCGCCAGCTCCTGCTCCTCAAATGGCTCCGCAGAATCTACTTGGCAGCCAGGATACCCTGACAGGACACGCCCTGGACTTATTGCAGGCACAGAAGTCCACGAATGACAACTTGCCTCCATACCTATGGTCTGATCCGTTCACGTCCAAGAATTTTGAACCTAGTGAAGACGCAGATATGCTGGGAGAGAATTTTAATTGGCAAGACTGGAGCCAAAACTTGAAAGGATTGCAGATTGGTAATGTGCAGACTCAACAGGGGTGGTACTCTTAATTAGTATCAATATTGAAATGGAACTGCCGTGCTTTGGATATAAATGGGCAGGCAATTTTAGCCGTCTCCACGATTTTTACGATACCCTTTTGGCGTCTGATTTGAGCCACAAGTGTTGACACAAACGAATGCCACTCTGCAACTTGACAAGACAAATCGATTGAAAGCAAACATGAATTGTTTTACTCATGCGTTGTCGCCCTACATTTCTCTTCAATGGTTTTGGAAATTCCTTCCCTCATATGGTAATCACAAAGTGGGACGTTCGTCGGGCCCACTTTATCTTCAACCTCGACAACGTTGACTCTATGCATTCTTGTTTCTCTTCCAAGCATCAACCACGAGTCGTACAGTCCATCCTGCTCTAGAGACCGAGAGGACACATTCAACACACCTTCGATAAAAATGAACCCTGACCGTCAAGCGATGATCGACGGTCAAAGGTCTCCGCGCAGACGAGACCCTACCGTGGCTAGGATTGACTCCAATAATAGGATATCGAAACCATCACGGCCAGGGCGCTCGAAAGCCGCGCAGAATGTAACTACATATCTAACCGAAGAGGAGCAATCGCGGAAATTCGTGGCGGATGAAGACAAATTCGTCCTGAAGCAGTCCAAGATGAAGGCAAACATTCGGGTGAGGGAGGGACGAGCCAAACCTATTGATCGCCTGGCATTCAACTTGCGCTACATCGATCCAGGGAGAGACGTTTTCGACGACGACGACGCTGATATCGATATCGTAGTCGATGCACCCACGAAAATTGTCAATGATCTAACATTGGCACAGCTGAAGGAACTGGAATCAGACATAACATCATACCATGTCCTCGAGACAGAGAAACGGAATCGACGATACTGGGAGGCTCTGCGGACGCTTTGTGTCGACTTGCAATCTAAAATCGAAGCCGATATGCGGGATGGCCGTGTAGTAAATAGCGTTGTGGACGATATTGATAAAATCTTGAGCCCCAAGACGTATGACCAATTAGAAGCGTTAGAGAGACAGATTAAAGCCAAGCTGCGGTCAGACGAAGATATCGATACAGACTACTGGGAGCAACTGTTACGGCATCTTTTGGTTTGGAAATCCAAGGCGATACTTGCACGAATATACGACGTAATCCTGGAAAAGCGCGAAGAGATGCTGATAGCCCGGAAATCGACTGCTGCAACAACAACCGATCAGGCCTCCACAGCGACGGTTAAATTCGCCGAAGCAGGAGCAGCTTCGGCTGTGCCGAACTTGACCAATAGTAGCGAAGACGCCTCCAATGTCACAAATGCCCTGTACGATCGTGAAGCTGCAAGAGGCATCTCCGAAAACGAGGAAATCTTCAATGCAGAAGAGGAAGTACCTTCAAGCTCGAAGCCTCAGTGGGCGGACAAGTACATAGCACGAAAACCTCGATACTTCAACAGGGTGCAGATGGGTTATGAATGGAACAAATACAACCAGACTCACTACGATCATGACAATCCGCCCCCCAAGGTGGTTCAAGGATACAGATTCAACATATTCTATCCTGATCTTATTGACAAAACCAAGGCGCCGACTTTTAAAATTATTCGTGAGCATGGAAGGAGGCGAGGAGAATCCTTTGCAGCAGCTGGCGAAGAAGACACATGCCTCATTCGATTCATTGCAGGGCCACCATACAAAGACATTGCCTTTCGAATTGTCGATCGAGAATGGGATTACAGTGCTAAACGAGAGCGTGGATTTCGGAGCTCCTTCGAGAAGGTATGCCATGGCGTCAATAGCAAACAGCAATCCCATCTTTTTCCTAGGTCAATCCCTCGACTAACTTGTATTTTGTCTCTTCTGGCAGGGTATTCTGCAACTGCACTTCCAATTCAAAAAGGTATGTCCTCGCGAGCCGGTGACCTAAACTCAGAAGAGACAAGAACATTGACATATATTCTCTGCAGATCTTCTATCGCAAATAGGCTTATTTCAGTTACGAGAAGGCTTGTTTGCCTGAACTCTAGTCTCCTCCACCAAGCCGTGGGCCCGAAATTGTATCCGTGCTCCTTGGCCAATATGTGTCGGTTGGCGACTGGAGTGACCGGGGAAGGGGGGAAAGAGACCAAAGCCACGGAGGATTGGAGGCTATAGAAAACCTTGATGGCACTTCGCCGAGGATACATCGCATAGAACGATACACCTCACGCCCGCAAGTCGCGTTGACCAGAAATTACGTTTCCGAAAGCTGTTCGAGACGACTCGTCGGCTACTTACTCCATGCGACGCTTTCTTTTTTCCATATCCTAACAACGGCAGTGTGCCTCATGTACACAAAGTCTTCTTTTCTCACATATTTGTCACTCTTCATCCGTCAGAAGTGTTTTTGAACAATATCGATTTGCATGGGTCATCATCTGACTGGCAGGGAGCTGAAAAACCCTCTCCCCAAGCAAGCCATCCATAAACCCTTGCAATTTTTTCAGTAAGAATTACATCCATGTTTTCTTCGACTGAGATCCCGATAAACTAGCGTAGGGAGATACGCTACTATTTTGACCTGTGGAGAGTGGCACGAAGGCGTTGCTGTCATTCGTCTGGAGCGCGACTCTGTATGCATATTGATCCAGTTTTCTTCAGACAAACAGACGGCCTTACCCGAAGATGATATGACACTTTCGTCGGCGGCAAGGCTGGTATACAGTATACATTTCCGAAGCCTTCCTTTCGGTAGTTCGTGTGCCACAAATACAGGCTAACAATGCTCACTTCACTCCGCAGGGTTGAGCTTTTGCAGCCTTGATGGATAGGACCGCCCGCCACCTTCCAGAAGCTTGCCTCATTTGCGTTGCATCGCGATTCTCAGATTATTGGATCTCCACGCTATTGGCTTCCGAAAAAACGCTGGTGCAGTTCAGCTTCCCGGGTCCTCAACGAAGATGAAGACGATGAGATGTTTCAATCCCGGTACCCATCGGCAGGAGATCAGGCATTCAACACCCCCCCCCCCCTCCTCCCCCTCTTCTCCTCCGTCAATGTTTCTGGTTTTTTTTATGCCCATGTACGCTTCAGCAGAGGAGTACTCCGTACAGCCATGAAAATGTCTGTCTGGTCGGCCTCGTGGAACATAGCATTCCAGGCCATGGGGGGGTATCGTAACACATCACTCAATCCCTGTCCTCCCGTTTTGTCCTACGATTCGCACGCCCCCCCCTGCCAGTCAACGGCAGGCCCTGGTTTTTCCACCTCGATTGAATAGTTAGAAAGGGCTCTCCGGCCGGTCTGCGGTGTCTCTGCTATGATCAATGAGCGGTCATCAAAGCCTGCCCATTAATTTGTATCGGGATGCGAGCACAAGCAGAGGTCCACGTGCAGATGTTACAAGACATTGTGGCATAGTCTGGTCTCTTGATCTGTTTCACGTCTCCGTTCACAAGTAATCTGTGCCTTGTAACTCACAGGCTTTGACAATTCGACTGCTTAGGCCACGCCCAAAAAGGTGTGCCATTAACCAGACCGGGCTTGACGGCATGTGTTGAATGCTGGCTTGGTATAGGCCTTCAACTGGCTTGATATAATGCCACTCACTGTCCTCTCGTTTGAGAAATAGACTCCTGTACTTCATCATCTGGACAAGGTGAATCGAGGGTCCGAATTTCGAGAAGACGTTCATTTCTCCTGCACCCTCAAGGGCCCTTCAACTCTCATCACATTTGTCCGCGTCCAAATCTTTGCTTACACCTCGATCTACTCGTGTGGCGTCTCACTACCACAAATGGTGACGGTCTTCAACCTTCTCTCAGCAATCCGATTTGCCCACAACGAGGGCACAAATAACAGTCATCTTGTATCGTCTGGACTACTGATCGGATACACAAGCGGAACCTGAGCCTATGTCCCCTCTCAGAACAAGGACGGAAACACAGCCGCCCGCGCACCAGTATTTCCTGCTTGAGAAGAAAATGGGGCCACATACCTCTGACGGGGTGCATCCCGTGAGCTACACGAGTTCTTCTCCAACGGGTGGACAGCGGCAACAGTCAAGCACAATGTCGGAGTTTGCTAGCACACGGGGTGTCTACAAGCCCATCTCTGCCTTTCAGGAACTCCAATATGAACCTGAGTCTCGCCTTCCTCCCCGTCCACTCGACAACACGCTACCTTGCAGTTACAATACTGTCCCGGCTTCATCATCATCATCATCATCATCATCATCATCATCATCATCATCATCATCATCATCATCATCATCATCATCATCATCATCATCATCATCATCATCATCATCATCATCATCATCATCATCATCATCATCATCATCATCATCATCATCCATGATACATGCAGCATGATGACATCCTCCAGCCATTCAAGCGACGCTGGTCAGGACGTATGGCCGTCACCTCCCCTGGCTCCGGGCGACCTTGACTTGAACTACTGCCTTCAGGACTCCTCAACCCCAAACCCCTTGGGTGGTCTGAAATCGGAGTGCACTTACACCCCAGCGTCCCCCAGCGGTGGGTGGTATGCGGCTGCTCCAGCCGTGTGTTCAGCTACTGCACGATATAACGCCGAGAAGCCATCTTTTTGCCAACCTCTGTTCGATACCTGCACTCCTACTTCGCCGGGGGAACTGGGCTGGGATAGCACCAGTGGATTTTTTCTCTCACTGGGCGGGGAAAAGGGATTTGCTACTGATTGCATATGGGGGATAGATGTCATGTCACCGCTGAACACGCTCGAGGCAAGCCCAATAGCTTGGTCGGATTCTGTTGTGGATTCTCCTCCATCGGCGAGTACTCCTAAAGACGTGGCTCCCACGCAACTCGTCGAAGCTCGATCAGTGCCGTCGTCCATGTCAACATCGGCATCCGCATCTGCATCTCCGCCCCCAGAGTTCAATGCCGACTCGAGCGAGCCTGCAGATTGTGAAAAAGCCGACGAGCCATACGCAAAACTAATCTACAAAGCCATCATGAGTCGATCTGATCATTCCATGACGCTACAGGAGATTTATCAATGGTTCCGGGACAATACGAACAAGGCGGTCACAGAGACTAGGGGCTGGCAAAACAGTATCCGTCATAACCTGAGCATGAATGCGGTACGTATGAGCCACAGTCCCAAAAAACAACAACCTTTCTCTACCACATTATACGAACCTAACTGTTTTTTCCTCCTCTTCCTGTTCTCCGCACACAACAGGCCTTCAGGAAAAAAGAGAAACCGCCCTGCAAGGCTGTCAAGCCTGCATCCAGCTCCGAAGACTCTAAACGAGTGAACGAGTGGGTGATGGAGGATTGGGCCATTTGCAATGGTGTTCAGAGCACGACTAGATATCGGAAGAGCAACTATGCGAGGCGTCCTGCGTCTGGAAGAGCCGCCGCTGCCACCACCAACCCATGGGCCCCTGAGCACTCTGCCAAGAGAGCACTATCTGGCCGCAAAGGAGGCTGCGCGACAAGAGCATCAAGGCGACGGATGCGCAACTACGGCCAAGGAACACGGCTGGATACCACTCCTCAGCCCTCGCTTGACTTCAGACGGGCATATTCTCCACTTCCACCCTCCGCGGACGTATATGGCTACGATTACTCTGGAGCCCATATCGAAACAATGCATTACCTAGCATTGCGTCAAGCCTACCAGGAGGGACTAGCAGGCAGCTGTGGGGACGAAGCAACATTGGGGTCACGACACTTTGAACTGCCGGGTTCCAATTTCCCACAGCCCACGACCAACAACAGCAACCTGCTTCGTGCCCATGACACCGTTGGCACGTACCATCAAATAGCGCCGAGGGACTTGGATTTCGGGCCTGAAGAAGGGAGAAAGCTGTGCGCCAACAAGTACCGAGCGCCATTGGCTTGCACGTCTTCCTCGCCTTCCCCGTCCACCTCCCGGCCGTTCGAACTCCCCAGGGACGGCTCACATGCTTGGTGGCACAACAGCCAGTACCTGTAGCTGGACATAGCTTTGGGTCTGGCCACGATACCTTCTTAGCAGGCCTCTCGAATGGATGGTTTGGGACGAAGGAGAGAGGAGCCTCTCTTCGGCCGATGTGGTTTTGATTTACTCTCATTTGCCACGAGGCCTCGGAGGGGGGGGTTAGGTTGGCCTTTGGCCTGGGTGATTGAATGCATGGTCACATCACATCGACCACCTCTTGAGTTTATTTACGGATATGGGATCGGATACCCGGACGTCTTGAATGACGTGAGAAAAGAATGTAGGCGGATGGATGGCTGGGGGCAGTACGCATCGGAGAGGTCGAGGCAAAGAAAGATTGCCGCAAGTTGTGGCACGCGCGTTGAGAGGTGACCCAACCTTTGAGACATGCATTTCTTTCTGACAGGGGGAGCGAATTTGACCTCATCGACAAGCGCGACGAGCCACCCTGACAGCGCTTGGAAGAACCATTCAGCCACCTTTGGGCAGAGCAACGAATTGGAAATGGAGCCTGAATGCAATGCACCCCGTCCGTTGTCTGTGAGACGTGAGAAGTGAGAGAGGTGGCCTTTGTACCATGGCAGATGCATGTTTGGTTGGCCAAGATAGGGCCGACCAGGCTTCCCTCCCAGTGATCTGGGTCTCCTTCATGTTGACGATCGAAATTGCGACGTGTAATTTTTTTTTTTTTTTCCTTTTTTTCCCCCTCTCCGTTTGTGCTCGCAGGCCTTCTCCTTCAGCGTCTCGCAAACCCCCCAGCAGAACGTGGAACCGAACATCAGAAAACATGCTCAAGGCCGATCCGATGGGAATCCGACTTGTCCGGAGCGGGCCCCGGCTGAACAGGGCAAAAAGCCTGGGTCTATACGGAGTATACGGGGCGGTATGAGATGGAGGAATAGGAACGATGAATGAATGGGGGTTTCAAGGCGAGGCAGAATCCGAACCTGGATGCTGATTTGACGCTACGTTTTCCTGGAGACTCGCTCAGCCCGGTGACTGACTTTGTTGCCCCTCCGCATGCTGAGTGAGTACATATGGATCATGGCTGCCGTGATACCGCAATTCAAGACAGGCTACATGGCTGGCTGCCATGCTCATTAGTTCAAGGCCCAGTTGTTGTTGTTGTAGTATTATTCCTGTGATGAGACCTGTTGTTTTCTTTACTTCTTCCCCCCCCCCCCTTCTTTTCACCATGTCATTTCGCGTTTGTAATTCGACGGAAGAGGATCAGCGACTTCGAAAATGGCTTCTGTGTGTTTCTGTCTTGTTCTCCTTCCTCACTTCTCTTGCAAGATTCAGCTGGCAACGGCGACATTTTCACACCGGCTAAAGGGAGCAAAGGGAATGGAAAAAAAAATGATTAGTCCGTACCATGCATGGCAAATTTAAATAAAACAAAATGGATCTGCCCATGCTATATCGACTTGAGGTGATGTATGTACTGCGTATGGCGTGCTGCACTGCGTTGCGTAGGTAGTGCAGCAGCGACCGTTGACAAGACGAAGAGGAGGAACCACGACATGAGCAGCAGCGCCAGGCAGGTCAATTGGCAAGAGGCGTTGGCATGTTTGTTGGCTGCACAAGAAGGACAACAATGGGGCGTCAGAGAAAATGGGAACGTACATTATGTGTCTACGGAGTACGGAGTACTTGGCACCATTTGTACGGATTCCTGTTGTCCCGGCCGGTGTACTCGAGAAAGGTGCCGGGGGAGGCAGAATGGATGCACCTCCCATGAGACAGACGTCCCTTGAAAATGAGGAAATTCGGTATATCACATCACGTCACGTCACGTCACGTCACGTCACGTCGTCGCGTCGCGGAAACAATCCGGTCCTTGACCTTGTTGGTCGGGATTGGAATTGGATCCCAAGGACGTGGGACGCGGGACCCCCCGATGCGGCAGGTCAGGGTTAGATAGACGGGTTGGTCTCTATCAACACGATTAAATTCTCCGTGGTCTATTGTTCCAGGTTCAAGGGCAAAAAGGGGCATGGATGACGTGGGTAATGAATGGGGCTCCTTTCTCGGCCGAAAGCGGGCAAGTGGTTCCGAGGCGTGCATTGTATGTATTTTGGATATTCTGGGAAATGTTCATCTCGGAATTGACGGTGTGGTGCGTGTCCAGATGCAGCCCGTATCCCCAGGTTTACCGGTAAGTAGGTACTTTCATCAGGGAGAGAGAGAAGGGGGAGGGGGAAGTCTTTTTTGAAGTCTTTTGTTTTTTTCCGTCTCTCCTCACAGGGGTCGGAGGAGCTCAAGGTGCTAATGCACCCTGGACGTGATCAGGGGTATCACGGGCCATGACCACGCGCAAGCTGGCGCGTTCCGCTGCCCGCACAGAGACATGAGCACACGTTTTGGGACACCACCATGTGCCTGAGGGTAGGGATCAGCTTCTGATGCTCGACGGAGGAAACGGCTGGCTTGAACACCTTGGCTCGGCACGGGTTAATAGGGCGCAAGTGCCGTGGCTGGCGTTCCGGGTGGCCCCCGTTGGGCAGGACGGACGTCCATGTGTGTGCCCTGTCAGAAGATGCCCTTGCCCTTGGGGGTTTCCGCTCAGGGCTGGGGGACACCTTCTCTCCTGGCACCTGTCGTGCGTAGCGACGTCGCAGCACACGTCCTCGGAGGAGAGGAAGGGGGGGGGAGGGGGGGTGGGCTTGTTGTACCGCGACCCAAGTGCCGCTCCGTATGTGGCCATCGCGGAGGCGGGGACCGAGGCGGTTACGTCCGTTGGTCCTGTACTCCGTACGCTGGATGCATGCACTGGTCCCGATCTAGATGTCAGGGAAGCCGTAAAGAGAATTGAAGCTCTTGTACGCAGTACGGATTTCAAAACATGCGTCCATTCTCCCTCTTGTCCTCGTTTCCTTGTCTTCGACTCTTTTGAGCACGTCACGTCAATCCAGCATGGCCTTCTTTGGCTGTGTTCGCCATGCTGTGTTGCAAACGTCATTGGCAGAGAGAGTCGTGGAACAGACGTTCTTGCGTTGGGTTTCTTGATCATGCAGCAGCAGAAAGGCGCAGAGGTGTCTTAGATGGGTAGGTCTGCGACATGTCCGAACTGTTGTTCTACCGCGCCTTGCGGAGTAGTTGACTGGTGTAGGTAGGACGGGACTGACTCAGTCGCCAATTCGACCCCGATGAGCAGGAAGATTCAGGAGTCTCTTCATCTGTTTCCAGCAGACAACGCTATGTGCGTGCGACCCGAGCTCCATGGCGTTTGTTTATATGCATGCTTGACTGCTGGCTTGCGTTGAGCTGCAAGTATTGATTGTCCTTTGGCCCGACCTCGTTGTCATGCTTACTATACTCGGTAAGTTGCTTATTTTCCCTCTGAGAACGGGTCCAATAGGACAACTTCCCATTGTCTTGGACGGAGTAGGGTAAGGCTTTGCTTTGCGGGCTGCACAACTTTTCCTCTCTTTTTCGTACTCTGTAATACGAAGCAGTAGAACCCCATCATCCATCATCATGTACGCCTCATGCTCCTCCAAAAACACTCATCTCAACGAGACTTCGGGATGAAATTTTTCTGGGGTCGCCTAATCTGTTCATCCCGACGCCCTGGAAACAGAACCGAGAAGACTGCTGCCGCCAAAATAGCTTGTCCTTCCTGCGCGCACGCTAAAAGCCCGGTACTGATGGGAGACATTGCTCTCATCAGAGCCCAAGGATCGGCTCTTCCAGTCTCTCAGGCGAGAGCAGGAGCCCACAACTGCCCGAGAAGAATCCCCTGAAGCTACTGAAACAGGTTTCATTTACCATTTTCACTGCCATATGCCAATGACAGAGCCGCTAGGCGAGCATCAGTCAGGCTCGGCTGCTGTGGCGTGCGTGCAGCTCGGAAGCTGAGATGAGGATCCGCAAGACTTGTTGACCTCAGCCATGACCCAAACACGTCGCCTGCTAATTGCACACTGGCTACGGAGTACTCCGTAGACATGTGTGAGAATACTACGGCACCCTATTTTGCGTATACGCGTGCGTCTCAATCCAGCGATTCTTTGCTGAAGTCGAGCCGCCATTTCGAGAGGGGCGTTCAGCCGTAGCCAAACGCCTCAAATAGGAAGAGAACCTCTCCAAAAAGGTGTCAAAAAAGCTGGAGATAATTCAGACCCTGCGACACGCGACATGCGACCTGCTTCCCGCTGCTAAATAAATGTCAAGTCCTGGCAGCGTGACATGGAGATCAAATACGTAAGTCAAGGGACCAACCCCGTCAGCGATGAGCTTTGGATTGTGAAGAGTCCGATCGCAGCATCTGCGTGTGGTACCACCCACCGTGACAACACTGCTGTGCCGCGAGAAAAGAAGCCAGGTTTCGTACACGTCGGCTCGCACCCTTCCTTTCAACAAGTGGCAAGCCATGCATGATTCCATCTATTCCGTACCCCGTACATGCCTGAATTGCTGTAGAAGAGGGGCATATCTTCTCAGGCAGGGAGAATCGTTTTCTCCAGCTGGTGCCAACATTCCCCCCCACAAAACTACGGAACTGCCGAGTCAGGCCTTTTGTGTGAAGCTGGAAGGCATGGATCGATGCTTCGCGTTGTTCTCTCCTCAGCCGTCTCCACAGAGTAATGTTGCTTGTCTCACGCGGTCGCGGTCGCCGACGTTGAAATGAAACCTCCCAACAAAGGCATCGCCACCTTAGGTCAGAAGATGGCATAAGTTAGAAAGGGGGAGTCTTTGAGTCTTGGATCGCTGAGGCAGACGAGGACAGATATTATGCCATGACGTGAGAGCCTCCCACACCCCTGCTCTGAATTCCCCTTATTGACACACGTGCAATAGCAGACAGCGGATTGGTCGATCCTCAACGCAGGTAAAGCAGGCGCAACTGAGTAAGGCAAGGTCGGAAAGCATGTCGCCGTTACTGGCACCGCCATATCTGACGGGGATTGCAGCGACAGCCGCCCTGCTTTGTCTTGGCGTTCGCCTCAATTCTAGCTGCCATGTATTATAACTTTGAGTAAGGCTGATCTTTCGGGAAGCTGTGAATTGATGCCAAGCTTGATCGGGCAACCACACTGAAAGCGCCGGACTGGTCCTTGGCAACCTGTCCTTCAAAGATGGTTCTTGAACCGTACGGACTACATGTAGGCCCTTCAGGGTATCGTCTGTTCGACAGGAGATACCAATCTCTCCGCTGATAGCTCGCACTAGACTCATTCTGTGCCTTGTATTGTATGATTGTTGATCACCCATGGCCCGGCTCACGCCTTGAAACGTACACTCCACCGCCACCGCGCAGAGATCACGGCCAAGTGCAGATGGCTACGCCTTACTTGCTGACGAGAAAACATATGCTCGGTAGAAATGATGCATTGGTGTTGTTGTGTGAATAGTTATACTGTTTTGAAGGAGCTGGGTGCACAAGCCATAGCCATCGTGGAATTAGACCAGACGCACCATACCAGACGCACCTTACACCCCCTATTTGATGTACCTTGACAATTGAAGATGAATCTCTCTCGACGACTGGTACTTGCAGAGTGTATTTCAGAGTATATGCAGAAAATACAGGTCTAACTCTTCAAAGCTTTCCGATAGTGGCCATCGCCCGGCTGAGGTACAGAGAGATCGATGTTTCGAGCTGTGTTGGAAAGTTACACCTTGATAAGACAAACTATTTTTCGATGCACACCAAGTCTGGAAGCGACAATGTTGCAAAAAGTATCCGAGTAGAACATCTTTTGAAGTATGTAATGTTATTCGTGATGGTTTAGATCGCGAGGCACAACTTTGTGAGTCATCAAAAGCGGTACCCAAGAATATGCCGTCAAGTCCCATGATGCGCTTCTTCTCACTTAAAACCGGCGTTTCTTCTTGACCGGCCCAGCGGCAGCTTTCTTCTCCAGCTCCCGCTTGAGCTCCTCTCTCTTGCGATCTGCTCGCTCTTGTGATGTCTCCCTTGACATCTGCTCCAACGGTGAGCCCTCATTGCGTTCCTTGGTCCGGCCGCGGCTTTCATTGTCTTCCTGCTTGACTGAACTTGCTAGCTTGCCTCTAATTGTTCCCAGATGCTGATGATTTGTGTCCTTTGCTATTGTAGCCTCTGGCTCTTTCATTAAGGGGTCAGCTTCTTTGGCGCCTCCTCCGATTGTGCCCAGACCCCCTTTCTTCTGAGCTTGTTTTGGTGCTGGATTCTTGGGTGACGATACTGGGGAAGTGTTCGGCAGAGAGGCTGTTACATCATCTTCATCCGATGCCTCAGAAGCCGTTTCTTCGTTGTCATCTAGTGACAGCTTTGCGGTGTAGCCGTCTGCTGGTGGCAATGGAGACCGAGGTTGCGCCGGTTGCTTCTTACCCCCCACGGCCCCTAACCGTGAACTTGTCGTAGTTTCAGGTTGCCGTCTGCGGTCGGACAGAACGGGTGGCGGGCCAGCATCCGGAGTTATGGAGTCTTGCTCCTCCTCCATTATCACGTCAGCTTTGTACGATCTGTTTGTGGCGCGGGAGGTTTCTTCAGTCGACTTAAGATGAGGGGGCGTGGACTGGATTTGAAAATCATCATCGTCGTCGCCGTTGGTCGACTGTAATGGAATCGAAGGTGGGCCGTCCTTGGACAGGGTTGATTCTGTTTGCTTTTGTGGTGAGATTCGGATAGTTGGTTGAAAATCGTGCCACCACTTGCCCAGCTCCGGTGACTTATCGCTTTCGAGACTGGTCCGAGATTCCAGTCCCTTCTCTCCGAACACGCCTTGCACAAGTTCCTCCACGCTCCTTGAACCCAGAGCATGTGCATCAAGCTCGTCCTTCCATTTGAGTTCGTCGAATAACCCAACGCCCTTCACCCGGTCCTCAGCAGCAGCTCGTGTAACCTTTTTTCGGCCAGATAGTGCCGTAAAAACATGCTCCAGCCCGGCACCCATGGCTTCAAGCTTGTCGGAAAGCTTCGTAATCACCGCATCTTTTCGCTTTATGATTTCCATCAGGGAATCTACTTCTTTGATCTTGTCAGATTGCGATTGAATCAAAGGCAGGACAAGTTCTGTTGCGATAGTGGAGGGTGGTTGCTTCTTCAAATGCATCGGCCATCTCAGAGGATCCAATCCAGAAAGCCGGCATGTCAGTTTGATGGTGAGGCCGTCTTCGCCGGCATCAGATCGGGCTGCCGGAGACAAGGTGAGGCTCGTGGTATTGTGACCGTTTTGTGCAGGGTCCAGGGCTGCTTTCAGGCAGGACAAGAATTTGGTCATATTCTCTGCCGTGTCACTTGGATTGATACTAGTGTTCTCACTCCAACCCCTCATACATATGGCTTTTCTATCCAGATTTTCTGACCAAATGTTTGCCATGTCGCTAATGCTGACGGCGTAGGAAGAAGGACCCACGTCCACGGACACCAGGAGCACAGGTAGACCAGATGAAACTGGCAGCGGCAGAGGACGCCAAGTTTCAGGCCTGACTGTGGACATGATGTTGAAAAAAACCCCAAAACAAGAAAGCGGGTTCCGATGCTTCAGATGAAGACAACCTTGTCCATCCGTAAAGTTGATAACGAGATCTCTGGGAGAAATCCTTGACACCCCGGAATCCCATCCGCGAGTTATGGATGGACGACGTACTGAGAGGATCGAGTCTCGGCGATTACAAGCTGGGAGCTTCTGAGGTGAGACAATTGTTGTGGAAGCTTGCCGAATGACACAAGAAAGCCGTTGTAAAGGTGTGCTCCGCAAAATATCAATAAAGTAAGGAAGACGCGGTTGCAAATGATGAAGGACTGGCGCACGACGCACTCTATCGAAATGAATGTTGTTGCGGCTAGAGCCGGGGTTTTGCGAGCCTTGGCCCTCGTTACCGTGAGCGAGCGTGTGCTCTCTCGCCTATGAAGTGGAAAGTGGCTTGTCTCTCGTGGCTTTCTGACGAAGCTGAGATGGGTGAGAGGTATGTTCTTTGACTTCCGTATGAGCAACACCAGAGCGAAAACGCCGCACGGGATATATGATCCCAGTGAGCTTGTGAAACGCTTCACAGCAGAATTCTAGAGATAGAGCCGCACCTTGTCTTTGTCGAAGCGAAAAGTGAGCAGCGCGTCGTCGTCCAGGCATCCATGCATGCACGCACCCTGGCATGAGGGACGAAAATGTGGCAGCTGCCGCCAGCAGTCGGCTGCACAAGACAGCTGTCTGTCAGGCCGCGTGGGACGAACCAATGGGGTGGCATGATTAAACTATGCAACAACGGCCTCGAGAAGAAGCACTCTCTCTGGCTTGGCACGGATGGTTCATCATCGTGCTTCGATGGCCAATGTCACCGTTTCCGCAAGCATGTGAGCACAGAAACATTTCGACTCGATAGAGACTGCATTGCTTAGCCAAGAGTGACAATGTATATGTATGTATTGGCCCGATCCAGATCGGTAGATTGAATAGAACAGCCCGATCTCAACGCCCATTTCCGTGCGCTCCACATCGAGCCAACTCACGCCATGCCATCATCATCGACCACGCGTTTGGAACATGTGTGGGCAGAATGCCGCGTCGTAGTGATGCCGCAGTTTCCGAACCAACGTCCGATCTACATTATCCCATGCACGACCAGAGCCTGCGTTAAATGCTCCGGTTTAAATTGTTTAAATCGATACCGCCTGTAATTCGTCTCGTGTTCCGTCGCAGACAATTGTCAGTCCAGATCGATTTATCGCGAACAAACCATCGCACTTTCCACGCGTCATTGCGCCGCTGCGCCGCTGGCGTTACAATGCCTGTGAGGACATCCAAACGCAAGGCGAAGAGCCCATCCATCGTTGCCAATGGCGCCAACGCGAAACGAGCCAGGACTTCCAATGGCACTGGCCTGCGAGAACCACATCCTCTGGCAGGAGAAGCTGAGAGGCATGGTATTGTTCTTCGAAACTACTACCCGCCAGAAATGAGCAACGGCCGGGCTCGCGCGTACAACAATAATGAGCTTCCACGACCTATTGAGGATCTAGTTTCCGCATTAGAGGACACAGCAGACGATCGCAAGACGATTCAAGTAAAAGATGCCGTGGTCCATTGGTTCAAGATGGACTTGCGCTGTCACGATAACAGAGCTCTTGCTTTGGCTAGCGAAAAGGCAAAAGAAGCCGGAGTACCGCTGATATGCATGTACATTGTCAGCCCGCAAGACTTCGAGGCTCACCTGAGAGCCCCGATTCGCGTGGACTTCATGCTGAGAACTCTAGAAATTCTCAAGCAAGATCTAGCAAAGCTCGACATACCTTTATACGTCGAGACTGTGGAAAAGAGGAACAAAGTACCCGACAGAATCTTGGAGCTCCTGGAGCAGTGGGGAAGCCGGCATTTGTTCGCCAACATGGAATATGAGGTGGACGAGCTGCGCCGAGAATCAGCCATGGTTCGAGATCTTTCCGAAAACGGTAAAGCATTTGAGGTTGTTCATGATACCTGCGTCGTCCCTCCTGGAGAGTTACAGAGTGGATCTGGAAACCAATACGCCGTGTACACACCGTGGTATCGGACTTGGGTCGCTCACGTTCATGCCAATCTTGATCTACTTGAGCTTTTCGGGCCGCCACACAAGAATCCAAGTTCAGCAAGAAAGCATTTCAAAGACCTTTTTGAGTGCAGCATACCCGACGCTCTGCCCAACAAGCAGCTCGGAAAAGACGAAAAGAAGAAATACAGTTCCCTCTGGCCAGCTGGAGAGCATGCTGCCAGGGAGAGGCTACACAAATTCTGCGATGAGTCGATCGGAAATTACAGTAACCGAAGAAACATCCCCTCTGATGACGGCACATCATGCCTTTCAGTTCATCTAGCAAGCGGAACTCTGAGCAGTCGTACGTGCGTGCGTACAGCACGAGATAGGAACAAAACAAAGAGGCTGGATGGTGGTAATGAAGGGATCCGGGTATGGGTCAGCGAAGTTGCTTGGCGTGATTTTTATAAGCATGTCCTCGTCCATTGGCCCTATGTCTGGTAAGTCAATACACTCCCGGGCTCTTCTTCCCGACGAGACTTCTACTGACGAAAGCTCTCATTCAGCATGAATAAGCCCTTCAAGCCTGAATATTCCAATATAAGCTGGTCATACGATGAAGAACATTTCAAGGCATGGTGCAATGGCCGTACGGGCTTTCCGATCGTTGATGCGGCCATGCGCCAAATTAAAAACGTTGGCTATATGCATAACCGTTGCCGCATGATTGCCGCGTCGTTCTTAGCCAAAGATCTTCTCATTGACTGGCGCAAAGGCGAACGCTACTTCATGGAAAACTTGATAGATGGCGACTTCGCCAGCAACAACGGAGGCTGGGGTTTCAGCGCCAGCGTCGGAGTTGATCCACAGCCCTACTTCCGGATATTCAATCCGCTGTTACAAAGTGAAAAGTTCGACCCCAATGGCGAATATATTCGCAAATGGGTACCGGAACTGAAGGATCTCAATAACAAAGAGATCCATGATCCATATGGCCGTGGTGCTGGCAACAAAGCAAAGAAAAATGGCTATCCAGAGCCAATTGTCGATCATAAGGCTTGCAGAGATCGTGCACTGAGCGCATACAAAGAGGGCATTGCAAATGGCATGTAGGATAGAGACTGACCTCGACAGGGATCGTAGAAATTTAATCAGTAGAAAAATAACCATAGTATATCTTGGCAAACTCAAGTGGGAAAGATGTATTGAGAAAGGACATCATGTCACATAATTGCGCCATGTCCGACCCGTATCTGTACCATGGTGCTAGACTCAAATCACCACGGCTTTTTGAAGGCCAGTAATTCAATTTGCGGCGCGAAGGCTATCGAAGTAGCCTTAGAATCCTCGGTCAAAGAGAGCTAGGTGACGGAGCACCAGGCCGAGGACACTTTACTAGCCGGAGTCACAAAGACAAAACACAATACGGAATGCGCCGACTCTTGATATAATATCACATCGGGACGTATGATCGGAGTCTTAAAAAAAGGGTGAAATTTTCTTGTGAATTTAGCTTGTCTCGGATTCGAGCCCAAGCGCCTTCGCGAGTCGGATGTGATATTTGCAGCCAACTCTAAGATCCACACGCAGAGTGTTCCTTCCATGCCTGACCCAAAGGAAATGCCAATAAGAATCGTCCATGTTGCCATATTTTTATTTCGTGCTCTCCGTCCGTCGTCTGCCTTCATTCACCATTTGACTCGAAAATTTGCGCAACGCTTCCTTTTTGCTCTCTTTGTCGTGAACGCGTAAAGTATCGATTTTATCGCTGGGCGCTCCAGACGCTCTTCAACAGGCCGTCACGCTGAGCGAGGCGGTTCATGGCGTCGTCAGACTCGCCCATGGCGCGGACGAATCCACACAGGGCGTAGACGTGGTTCTCTCCAGGAACGGCGTGACCTTGCTCGTCAACCTTGGCGATGGAGATTTGCACGGAGCCGTGGTCCTTGGCCTTGATAATGCGATTGGTGGCAGAGCACTTGCGGGGGACGTAGCTGCGTTGAGGAAGCATCAGGTTAGTAATTCGGGAGCCTGGGGATTTTATGAAGTAGCATGATTATCGTTGGAAGTCATACAGGTCCACGATCTCGCCACGGTCGTTCTCCATTGTGTCGGTGTGTGTTCTTCTTTTCGGAGTTGGATTGAAGGAGTTGTCCGGCGTCCGATGTGGTAGATAAAATCTCGCTTGCAGAATACCCTACTAATTTGACATAGCTCAATAATTTTGTGGTGGGGAGGGCTCGCTGTGCGTCATGTGACTCATCACCTGATATCGTGCTGGTTTCGTGCAGGCGGCCCGCTCCTCAACGGATGTATCGTGGCTGACGCGCAGTGGCGAAATGGCCACCTCTTTCTTGATCCACGCCGCACCGTGTTTCGGCGTATGCCTTCAAGGTTTACTGGATTGGCGCGCTAGAGTTTGTTCTTGTCGCAAAAGGCCTCGATTCAAACCATTCTGCTGCTCTCTAGGGTCCTGAGATGCGCTTTGCGCACTCAGACCCGACTCTATGGGACGATGGCTTCTCCCGATGCATTCTTATCGTCCCCTGCACGCAGGTCGAAACAGTACATCGTTCCGTCCTCTTCTCCGGACTTGCCATCCATCCAGGACATTCTTCTTCAAAACTCAAGGCGGCCTGCCATAAAGAGCGGTAGCAAGGCGGCATCGATTCCCGACACTGCGACTTCCATGTTTACTAGTGCTCGCGACATGTGGAAGTCGGCGCAAGCTGCCGAAGTCAATCAGATCAGCCCCTCAAAAGCCCCGGATCAACTCATCGTAATTGACGATAACGATACAGCAACAGATTCCATCGAACCTACTTCAAAAGACAAGACTCCGCTCCGTAGGCAATCTGGTCCACAACAGTTCCAAATAGAGGAGGCAACACCCACGACCCTACACCCATGGAAAAGATTCAAGCCCAAGACGCCCGAAAAAGATGCAAACAAAACTTCCGAAAATTCGGGTTCAGGGTGCTTGAACGTGATGCCTCTAGCTGCGGATACAAGCCTCGCCGATGATGCAAACCGCGCATCTTCACCAATGCAGGAATTGTTACTGTCGACACAACCTGGGGTCAAAATATGGGACCCAAAAGAGTCCCTTCAACTAGAACTTGCTATGGTACGCAGAAAAGATTGGACGCCTCCTAAACAGACGACAACATGTGTCGATTTCTGCGAGTCTCCAGCAGCCGCCGAACCAACCGAATTGGAAGACGACGAGAAGACGAACTCTTTCGAGACCCTTCTCGCTTCTTACAAGTGTGATGATGGTCCTGTCGATGAAACCGTATCGCATCAGAGTGATGATTCGGCATCGAAGAAAAGGAAGTTGTTGGGTGTCCAATACGATAAAGCACTCCTGGCACCAGCAATTCCTACGACAAGAATCGTTGCTAAGACAAAGGCGCCTCGAAAGAGACCAAGGACCATAACTGCCATCGCCACGGCTGCCTATAAGCAGGCGACCCAAGTTGAAAGTGCGAATGTTGCCCAGAACAAAGACGATGCGTCAATACCAAATCTACCTCAAACGGGACAAAATAAAGCGAAAGTGAAGCCTCGGAAGCGGCCTACCAAATCGAAGAAGAGGATTGAGCCGCCAAAACCCATATTATTCTCTCCTGAAACTGCCCTAAAGCAAGTTGCGCAGCAGAATTTTGTCTTCGGGACCTCGAGCCAGTTGGCAGGAGAACAGTCGCCAACATTCCTAAGAGATTTACAAAGAGCCATGAAATCTTCGAATCAACTAGACCAAGTTGACCTTACCACACCTTTGAACAGTGATTCCATTGAGCCACTAGAGTGTCGACCAAAACTATGGGATGCCGCAGCTCGAGACGCAGATGGAGATTTGTTCGATGTAGAGGTCATTAACCTTGCAGAGGGTGATTCTTGTCCAGCACAAACGCTTGGCGACCCATTTGGATATTTCAAGGGTGACATTAGTCTCAGCCCACAACTTCCCAGCGCCAAACACAGCGCCGACGCTTCAAAAGACGGTGATGGGTTTACCGATCTTTCAGATATACTCCCTGCCGGTTCGAAGACCCTTCTTCCCGCGGCCGAGATAAATGTGTCTCGCTCCCGCTCGCTTTCACCCGACTGTCAGGGAGAGCCTCGACCCCAAGCTAGTGTGAAACTTGCGGCAACATCGGCCTCGGCACCAGATGCAAATCATCTTCCGCGACCAGCCTTCGAAAATTACACGGATACACAACTTTCCAAAGAGGTTTCTCGGTACGGCTTCAAGCCGATGAAAAGACGATCTGCGATGATCACTCTTCTAGATCAATGCTGGCAGCAAAGGACGGGTTCCAGTGGACATCATGTTAGAATGAAGTCTACCGTTGCCACGGTGTCAAAGTCGACAACCTCGTCACCCACAAAGCGACCCCGAGGCCGGCCACGGAAAAGATCCACAGATGAAAGCCCAGCACAGGATCCCCCACCGTCTGCGCAGGTACCAGAAACGCCGAAACGACCTCGCGGACGACCCAGAAAGAGTGCAGAGGCAAGTCCAAGCGTGCCCAAAGTCTCCGAAAGGGCAACGCCGAAGCCGGTGGATAAGAAGAGGAAGGCGACGTCTCAAAGCTCCCAGGTGGCAAAGGTGATTGAGATAGCGGATTCTGAATCAGACTTGGCCAGTAGCCTCAACTCATCGCCATCGTCGTCTTCCTCAATTTGCTCTTCGGCTCAACAGGTCGACTTGACAATGTCGCTTGGCGAAGATACCGAGCTTTCCCTTACCATGGCATCCGCGGATTCAGAGAGTAACTTGTTTGATTACATCACGAGGGCAGTCACAACGGCGCCTCGAACCACTGTCGCCGCTGAGCCGTCATGGCACGAGAAGATACTTCTATATGATCCAATCGTGCTGGAGGACTTGGCTACCTGGTTGAACAGCGGGCAGCTCACTCGGGTTGGTTTCGATGAGGAGATTAGCCCTGTGGATGTCAAAAAATGGTGCGAATCCAAAAGCATATGCTGTTTGTGGAAGGTGAACCTGAGGGGGAAAGAACGGAAGCGGTACTGAGTGACTGACTGTACGATATGGGGCATGGACTACGCAGTGACGATGAGACGACATATTTCGATATATATTTTTGTGCGCTGTGATTGTAACACTAGTATTATTATCATCATTACTGAATCTTCTGGACGCCATAACTAAGATTAATATGATCAATATGAAAATCATGTCACTTGTCCATGGTTGAATGTGCTTCATCTGCCCTCAGCGGCACATGGGTCGGTATACCCGGGCTATTTCCCGAGCCGCGGCCGACTCCACGTCCCGGTCCCGGGCAAAGCGGAAAATCGGCTCAGTCAGTCGGTTTTGGTCACTTCAAGCAAGTCTGACTCTAGACCCATGACGCATGACTTGGCCACTGCATCACACCTGGAGGCAACCTGGCCGTTGTGTTATCCTCGGTCCCACGAGGAACAGCCCAGGCATCATCATCACCGTCGTGCTCGCGCTCGCGCTCCGCCAACACCACTACCGCAGCGCAGGACACGCCAGACCACGACGCAAGCCCAGTCTCGAAATGGCGTCTTCGAAACGCGAAGCCAGCTCCAGCTCCAGCTCCAGCTCCAGCTCCAGCTCCAGCCCCAGCCTCAAACGAGAAGTGCAGGACCCGCGTCCCAGCTCGTCTGTTCTTCTCCTCTCCGCCACCAACGAGGTCCTGCTGCTGCACCGGGTCAAGACGTCGACGTCGTTTGCGTCGGCCCTTGTCTTCCCCGGGGGCAACCTCGACCCGCTCCATGACGGCCGGGTTCCTGCGCCGGGGAGCCCGGAAAGACATCGGGACGGTCCGGCGTACCGCATGGGCGCCATCAGAGAGACGTTTGAGGAGACGGGGATTCTGCTGGCGACCAGGGATGGGGCGCTGGTGAATTTGTCCGTCGAGGAGAAGGACGAGGCGAGGAGGAATATTCACAACAACAGAGTTCGGTTCGGGGATTTCTTAGAATCAATTGGGGCTGTTGCTGACACGGGTGCGTATACTACTGACTGCTGCTTTCTCTCTCTCTCTCACGTTTTTCCTAAAATTGCTAACCCGTGTTTCACCGCTTGGGGAAAAAAAAAAAAAGCCGGCCTCATGCCCTTCACCCGCTGGATCACACCGGCCTTGAATATGCCCAGGCGGTTCACGACCCAGATGTACATCTACCTCCTCCCCGTTTCGGGTCCCGGAGACTCGGTCCCCTCGGAGATGCTCGTCCCCTCGGCGGACGGGGGCATCGAGCACACGGCGGCGCAGTTCGCGCCCGCGCAATCCTTCCTCGCCCGGGCCGCGGAGAACTCCATCATCCTGTTCCCCCCGCAGGCCTACCTGCTGACGCTGCTCGCGCGGCTCCTCACGGGGTCGACGGCCGGTGTCGAGGCAGGGCCGCTGCACTACACGGGCCAGCGGAGGAGGCTGGTGTCGTTCCTGGGGGCCAAGGTCACTGCGGACACGGAAGGGGGCAGGCAGCATGCTACGGCGCGGATCCCGTGGGCAGAGAAAGTCATCTGTCCGTACAAGCTTCTGTTCCGAGAGCAGGACGGCAGGGCGGTCATGGCGCTGGACAAGCCGGGGCCTGAGCTGGAGGGGAGCGGCAGGGGCGGCGATTGGGAACGGGTCGCGCTGGTCAAGTTTGGTGGGAGGGGTCCGTCGGACGTGGAGATTAGGTTGAGGGACGAGGTTTTGGACGAGGCAAGGAGGCCGAGTGAGGCCAACAAGTTGTGAGAGAAAATCGACTTGTATGTACACGGAAGTACACGGAAGTACACGGAAGTACATGGATTGTACGTATGTACATACATACATACGTAGATGGGATTGGCACGTTTGGGTGGATCGGACTTGGTTTGGGATCCCGGATTTGGTTCTGGTGGGAGACGACGCCGATTGGCTCGTGGGACTTGACCGGGGAATTTGTGACGTGTGACGGAGAGACACAGGAAATCTTGGTAAGTAACAGGGGGGTTGGTTGAGAGCGTTTGAGCAAGTTTCTTGCATGCATTATATTGGGGGAACTGGACTGAGGGTATTGCGTTAATGTACGCGATAGGAAGGCACAAGCGGACTGCAGAGTAAAAATAGCCACAATTCATGCCCGATCCCGGACTCGGCGCAAGCAAACACACGTTCAACTTGAGGCTTGGATTCATCCTTCGTGGGGGTCAATAATATAAGACGGCGACTTTTGCGCCGACTCTGCCTGCATCTCTTTTTTTTTTTCTTCTCTCAAGTCTTTCATCTCCTCTTGCGCGAGCACTCGTCTGTCCCGACTCGTCTGACCGACCATGCTCTCCATCAAGCTCGTCCTCGCCCTGGCATCCGCCCGCGTCGCAGTCGCCCACTTCGGCCTCACGTACCCGCCCTGGCGATTCGATACCCTCTCGGAAGCAGGCGAGGCCAAGTACAGCCAGTGGACGTATCCCTGTAAGTGGCGGTGGCAGTGGCAGTGGCAGTGGCAGTGGCAGTGGCAGTGGCACGGCGCACGACTTCTTCTTCTTCTCTCTTTTCTGACTTGCAACAGGCGCCGGTGTCGCCTACAAAACTGGCAATGTGACGGATTGGCCCATGGGCGGCGGCTCTCTCCGGCTCGACCTCCACCACGCCTGGACCTACGTCTTCGTCAACCTGGCGCTGGGCGAGAATGCGACCAACTTCAACGTTTCCCTGACCCCCGAGTTCTGGAACGTCTCCGGCAAGGGAACGCTCTGCGTGGACAAGCTCCCCGTCCCCATTGACGCGCGCGACGGCGCGCTGGCCTCTCTCCAGGTCGTCACCGTGGGCGAGAGCGGCTCCGCGCTGTACAACTGCGCCGACATCCGGTTCAGGAGGGATGCCAAGGGCCCCGGCGACTGCGCGAGCTCAAAGGGCCTGGTGATTCAGAAGGTCAAGCAGCAGAGCGGCAATGGGGGCGCGGCCGGGAACTCGTCCACCAACGGGACCGCGGGCAACGACACCAAGGGAAGTGCTAGCATCGCTGTGGGTGCCAACATGGTGGCATTGCTGACGGCCGTGGCATTGGCGTCTGGGTTTGCATTGGGCCTATGAGGTAGGGCCCTTCCGTGGGCTTCTGTGGGAGATAAAAGCACCGCCGGATTCTGGAGAGAAAAGTGTCCCAAGACGTTTTTCATAATGATGAGATGAGAGTTCTAGTATTCTATGAGCGAGCATTGAGTACAATGCCACGCTAGGCTAAATATGCGCTTGCATGTGTCAAATGTAGCGTCGTGTACATATATATATATATACATGGGTGAATGATTTGTGAATAGGAATAAAAAACAAGAAAGTAAATAACAAAACACACAGGGTCGATATATGCGAAGGGGTATAGAAAACTAAATCACCATGACAAATAAATTGCTTCGTCCTGCGCAGCCCTTGTTAATTAGTCAGGGGAATTGACGTAGTAGGTTCGATGCTCGCTCGACTTACCAACTTCCAAATCGTGAAACTCGTCTTGGGCAACGGCCCGCAGACAGACCCCGCTCCGTCCAAAGGCAACCGACTCTGCGCCCGCTGAGTGATGAATGATCAAATTCCCGAAATCAGAGTAAGTAACCCATTATTTGAACAAGAAACAAAAGCTAAGCCAATGGTGCGCACGACCAGCAAATGATGAGCGCTGTCCAATAAACACAACGCCAGAGATTGGTGAGGTTATCCGGCTCGGGCTGGAACCGACAGTAGCTCTTGTAAGAGCTTCTTCATGGTGATGCGGTTATTCGGGTTCGCAGTCAACATCTCCTTTACCAGACGCTCCAGGCGGTCCCTGGTGTTCAGGTTCTCCCTAACCTCGTAAATCTCCTCAAGCCAAGATCGCATCTGACTCACGGCCGGGTGTCCATTCCCATACTGCTTATATGGCGCATTGGGATTGTTGATGCCAGCAATTTGCCAGTATAGGGGCTTTGGATGATGCCGTCTTGCTCGGCTGTCGGGGAAGGCAATCTTGCGAAGCACATACAACATGGTGACACCCAAGGCCCACACGTCCGAGGCGGGACCTCGCGACTTGGTTCCTATGAATTCGGGGGGCACGTAGTATGGGGTTCCTCCGCCAGACGGTGAATTGGCGGCTGGCGTGGACAGGCCAAAGTCGCAAAGAACGGCGCCGCGTTCAGGCGAGTACAGAATGTTGGCCGGTTTGATGTCGTTGTGTACTAGTTTTCGGCCATGAATATAACCGAGAGCGCCGGCAATGTCGCGCAGGATTCGCAGTGCGTCGTCTCGACTCCCCATGAAGTAGTCGTTCTGCCTGCTTCTCCATCGATTCGCAGCTGTCAGATCCGGCGCATCAATGTGCTCCATGTACAAGGACAGATATCTCGCGTCTCCGCCGTAGTAGCGCACTATGGATTCGTGTTGCAAGTCTTCTTGGCTCTGACATTCACGAAGCCACATATCGGCCTGACGTATGACGTTCCGTTCATGCACATATGGTTTATCGCCCGCGTTCGCCACACGGGTTTTGAGAACCTTGACCGTGACAATGTTGTCGGGAACATGGGAATGGTCTGCGGTGTAGACAGCTGACAAGGCTGTAGACGCTATCGGATCTCTCTTTGTCAACTGGTACTCATCTAGTTCGCATACGCCAGGGACGGCAACCGTCTCGCCCTTTTCGGTGTCCAGGAGCGCATGGCCGCTGGACACGGAGAGCTCCTTGCTCTCCCTCCCATTCGGCAGAGGAAACACCAACGGATCCGCGGCTGGGCGCAGGAACATGATGACCCCGTCTGCTTGGTGAGAGGCATCTGAAATGCGACGCTTGGCCCGCTTCTCATCCCCATCTGGACTCAGAGCTCGCTTCATGCTCGAGTTGCTGTTGGAGCTGGTCAAAGACGATGTCTGATGGGGAAGGGCGGGTCGCGCCTGATACAATGTGACGGGTCTCTTTTCCAGAATTCGAAAGTCCAAGACGGCAACGTCGCGAACCCTGATGCGCCATGTGCCGGGACGCAATGCCTTGATGAGGCCCGGATTGATCATGTGGCTCTCGCCTGAAGGCGGGCTGCCCAACGGAGTTTGCGACAATTTGCGCAGCGAGAGCGGGACGTCGGACTTGTTGAGGAAGATGACCTTGTCACTGGCCGGGTCATAATACAGCTCGCACCACAATGGTGGACGAGGGGAGTCGTCTTGGCTCTCTCCTGGGATGCGAACGGAGAACTTGATATCCTTGGACGTCTGAGTCACAGCTAGCACCTTGTGCTCGGGCTGCTCAGACGAGGCAACTTCGGCGCGAAGAGCGAGCCACTGGCAATTGTCGCTCCCCGGGCTGACAGAGCGCGCGCTGTTCAAGTTGGTGAGAGGCCGTACAAGAATGCGGATGCCCTGTCTGTGGTGGTGGTCCTCGAGCTGCAAGACATCGAGTGGGACATGCTCGTCACTGGAGACGGCGCTGGGCTCCTCGACACGGATGCCCTTGAAGCGGGCATCGATCTCGGACTGAGAAAAGGGCTCCGTCCGTTCCTCCGAGACGTCCTCTGAGGCGGCCTCGGGCCTATGCTCGGCCGCCATGGGGAGAGGTCGTCGCTGGCGATGCCTTGTTGGACGAGCCCATGTGGCGTTGGGGAGGCGACGATATATGAAGGCAGCAAGCGGACTGGCAATGCGAAAACGAGAGAAGGCCGTGGTGTTTGGCGGGGTGGGAGCAGCGGGTGATGAGGGGCGGGACCTGGAGCGGGCGCTGGAGCGGGCGCTGGAGCAGGGCTTCTCGCGGGATCCTAGTGACTCCAGCGTGGGCAAACGGGCGGCTTGTTAGGGCCCGGCCAGGCAGAAGCACGGCCGACAGAGGGGCAGAGGTATCGGGTACCTCGTGTCGGGGCTAACAAAGACCCGTTGGCGATTTGGAAAATGTACCGGGGTACTTGGCTTCAGCCGGCTTGGCCTTCCCGAGATGGATGTCAGCTCGATGGTTGATGGTTGGTGGGATGAGTTGTCAAACAGGAAAGCGCTCGAGAATGGTCGGAAAATAAGGAGTGTAAAGTACAAACAGCCAACTACAATTATATGGCTGGCTGCTGCATGCCATAAATGCAGGAACACAATGGCTCGATGAGGCAACACGCCTTCCTTGCCAAGCAGAAACCCCGTCAACGTGAGGTCAAAGGTCAACGTGAGGTGCGCAGGTGAGGAAACTGGTCGTCTGGGATATCTGGGACGTCTGGGAGGCCTGCTGATGGGATTCGATACGAAGTGAGATGAGAATGTGCCTGCCCTCATAGGTCCGCCACGTAATCCGTTCAGCCTCAGCCTCAGGAGGCCCAGTCATGGACTCAGTCATGGACGGGACAAGGCGACAGGCGACTCTGGAAGTGAGTACAGAACAACCCGTGCCAGTTGTGACGACGCGCTCCTTCGGTCAACCCTACTACTAGACCTGGGGGATTGAATACACCTGTCACTGTAGCTTGGAACCGGCTGGAGCACACGGTCCAAGAATCCAAGATATCATGTCGAGGCATCCATCTCCTCACCATGAGCGCCCGCGGAAACATACATATATATGTACAAGGTAGCGTAGCATTCAGCGCAGCAATGTGCTGCTTGTCTGCTTGTCTGCTCAAATTCTTTCTTCCGAGCGAGTCTCCAGGTTGTCTTGCCCCGTTGACCCCAAGTGCAAATAGGACCGCTGTTGTGGTAGTGGTGCTAGTAGGGCTTGAAGCCATCACAGATTCATTGCTTCTTGAAGCCGCTTCGTGACTGCTTTTTTCTTCATGGCGAACCGACTGCCATTTCTTGGGCGAATATCACCTACCAAGCTGTGACACATCACGAATATTCCTCCCCTATAATCCGTGATGCACTTGACTTCCATGAACCTCTCAAGCCCATTTCAAAGACAGTCAGGTGCCCTGTTCTCGTGCTCCCTGGCTTCAAAAGAGACGTGACTTTCGTACGGATCCGTATGTCTCGCAGTTTGCTGATTGATGCACGCGTTTGCCTTGTCAGAAACTCCCATGTCCTGCGTAGGCCAATTAAAATCCGGTCTTTCATTTCCAGCCCCACTGCCTCACCCATGTTCACATAAGGACAGTGTGTGTGCACACCCGGTTGACTGGGGCTGACTGGCCCGCTATTGAGCGCCAGCAACCCACTCGCTCTCTGGTAATTGGCCTGCTCGACCTAAAGTGCCAATTTCATTGGTCCAGCAAGTTGGCGGTGGTATGCATTGTCAAACATGGCGTCCAATGAAATATTTTGCTGCCTTTTGCCTCAGGCCGCAATGCACACACTTCGCCATTCCGTCAACACGGTCCGAATATGTTGCTAGTACGCGATCCCCCCATCTGGCTGCTCGAACTGTTTTCGTAACCGTGCCCAGAGTGACCCATCTCGAATTCCCCTCAGCAAATCTCACTCTCCACGATACACCATCTCCAACAAGCACGACCAAAACACACCGTATTTCACGAATAGTCGTCATCGGATTGTCGTCATGGATCTAAGCGCTTCACCCAAGATCTGAATGTGCCTTCTGTGCCGACTGCACGTTAGGCGTTGACTCGCATCTGCTTTTGACGGGCCTCACTCCCTCTTGTCTGTTGGTTTCCGCATCGACCTCTTCATCACCCGTGATGGAAGACCCGGCTAGGGCCTGGCCAGCCTGGAAGTTTGGCATGAAGAGAGATGACCTCTTCACTACGCTACACGATCAGTACAACACCTTCTCATATACTCTCCAAGACCCCGAAGCCTTTCATCACGACGTCTACGAAATCTCCCGCGACGCCGACACTGTCGATGAGTTTCATCGGATGATGGCTGACCGACGGCAAATGCGTCTCCGTGAGCTGACCGAGTCTCTGGAGACGCTGGCCGTTGAGATCATTGCCAACCCGAAGCTCATGGCTACTGAGCAGTGGACCCATGCCCTGCAGCTATTTCGAACCAAGTCTTTTGACTCTATCGTTCGCTATTTTGCAAGCTATATCCCTGATGACTATCTTGACCATCATGACACGCACTCCACCGCCTCCTCATCATCATTCTCCGAATCCGACACTATTAGCACCGCGACCAGCTGCGTCGACAATGTTCCTTCCCCTTTCGCGGACGATGAGTACTTCCCCAATGGTTCCGTCATGACCTCTGAACAACCCTGCTCGATCAAGAACAAAGCTCGTCATGAGCACCATCTTTGCGAGCCCTTATCACCTCCGCCTTCTGAATCTGCTCAGTCAGAGCCGTCTGTATCACCCCCCCCATCAGTCGCAGACTCCAACGACTACCCGACGAATTTTCCTTCTCGATCTATGTCGTTTTCTGGATCTGAATCCGGACATCTCGTTTCCAGTCTAATGCAACAACGATATATTGAGGAAGATTACGAGCAGACGTCACAATCTGACGATTGTGGTACGGCCATCACCTCTGTCTGCGAGTCAGTTGAGAGCCCCTTCGCTATTGATGAGATGGATGAGCCCAGTCTCACCCAGCGTAAAGCTGGTGAAGACTTTGGCTTCGACGAAGATGAAGAATTTCCTACTGCACAATACCCTGATGATGAGTTCGATTACCTCGACTTTGCTCATAACCCTCCTACGCACGATACCCCAGCTTCCGATACCCCCACACCTCGACCAGAAGTGCCTTTTGCATCACACATGGAGTTCCGGTCTATCATTTCGAAGAAAACCCCTTCATCATCAATACACCAACGTTCATCGTCGCCCAAGTCGTTCTTGGCTAATCGAGGAGCTGGATCTCCGTCGCGAGAAGTACGGAGAAGCCCGGAGGAGTCGTCTAGTAAGATCCAAAAGATTGTACAGGACTTCACAAAGAAACGGTCAAAGCCGCAAAGAAGGATTGACTAGAACAATGGGGGGCCATCGCCCGCTGTGTATATATACACACACATATATATGGAACACCTGTACATATATTGTATGATCATGACAACTAGTGACCACGACACACATGCTCAGAACCGACTGGTGCAGTTGTAAAATATTGTGATGTCATACATCAGGCACAGTTCCTGGATCATGCATGTATGCACCACCAGCCTTGTGATACGGGGCCGTCAACACCTACAACCGTCTCAGGTAAGGTCCCCCAGGCCGGAAGACCTGTTTTTAGACTGAAGCGACTACCTCTTTTTCTTGTTGAAAATGTACTTTCACGGGCAACATGACCAGTAGCGACGGCCCCTGACAGCCATCACGACGGACGAGGCGGTCAGGTGGCTGCACTAGGGTGTGACCCGATATCGGCACCAAATGCAGGTCACGGGCGGAAGGGCCCGGCCCCATGCAGCTCATTGCAGCTTCACGTGGACAGGAGCGACTTTCACAGGTGATTGATGAATGAAATTGACGAAGCAAAATGAACCAATGTAGGGATGGATTGGACAAGGTAAGTTCCTGACGTCGTGGCGTTCTTGTGTTGTAATTTTGAGGCTCCCTTCCTGGACGACGGAACTGTCCAGCATCACGGTAAGCAGACGGTGTGTTTGTATCGCTTTTGTGTTTTCGGAAAAGAAAAGGAAAGAAAAAAGGGCACGTGAGCTTCGTGTGAGCCTGTGGCAGGATAAGCGGGGCCTGAATATCCCCAGGTCCCGTAGTTGTGCAGTTTAGCCTAATGTGCGGGTAACCAACTCATCCTTCTGACAAGGCCTTTGGACACTTTGTCACCAACAACTCGGCGACAAGTCAGAATGGAGGGATATGTTACCCGGTACATAACTAACGGGAATGAGGATATCCAGGGCCCCACTTATCCTGCCACAGGCTCACACTCGGCTTTTGTGCCTTCTTTCTTTCCTTTTCTTCTTCTTAGGAGAGCAGCATTATATTCAATATATCCCCTATGGAGGCTACGGAAGAAGGGATGGAAAAGAAAAAGGAAGGAAGCCTGATGCGCGATATGTAAGGAAGGGGGTTGACAGTTTTGTGTGTATCGATCTGGGAGCTTTTGCATGATCATGCGAGGCCACTTGATCGCCGCTATGGGAGGATCATGATAAACCCGGTGGTCTCTTGAAAGAGACGATGATTCTCGCTTTCAGAGTCGAAATGGGCATTGGCCTTTTGGCCATTCTGCCAGATGTGTCATCCGATGACTGGAAGGCCTCCGTGGACCAAGCGTGAACCTCTTCTGGACCCTGTATAAATATTCCGCTTCAGATTTCGGTGCGCACCCGCGTTTCATGTAGGCATCTTCAGACGCGAACTGTTCGGACAGGACAGAGCTCCGCTGGGGGAGGCAGATAGGTTCCTTTGGAAGAACAAGTCCTGACGGCCTTTTTTTCTCGTGTCGGGAAAAGGGGACTCGTGAGGGGAAATGTCCCTGTTGTCTCGTTTTACCGCGTTCGGAACCATTCGTTTTCCCATGCAGCAGATGGGCAATGAAGTACTTTGCACGGGATGTTGGGAGATAAGTTCGACATGATTTGCGAATAGACCATATCAATCTGATCAGCATGCATAATGGCATGAGAATGCTACCAGTTCATGCGATTCATAGCCCGTGGGCCGTCGGTGAACCTTGAAGTGATTGAGATCAGGCTTGGCGTTTCCCACCTGAAAATACTAATCATTCATCATCGTTCCGCAGGATGATCAAACCTGATTTCCTGGCGAACTGAGCGCCTCTCCATTGTGTTCCAGCCCTTGAGCGAGGGACAAAAAAAAAGGTGGGCAAGTTGAAACTTGGGAACCTCCGACACAGAAAGTCGCCTCGCTCAATTAGCCAAACAGGGCTGTGCTTGGGACGTGACGGACGCTAAGTACTCCATGAAGATGAGTGTCAGACGTGGAATCACAATCTCCGAGCTTGCGGTCTGTTGAGCGGGAATGTTCAGGGCGGGAAACGCAGATGTCGATGTTTAAACAGGAGGTAAGTTGATGGCAAAGACGTTTTGGGAGGATCCCTAATTAGTAACGGATGTTGATATCGGCCGAAAGCTTTGACAAGAATTGGTAGAGGACTAGTTTTCTCCCCACCTTGATAATCGACCCCTTCAAGTACGGAGTTGAAGCCAATTGTTACAAAGCACAACACGGCAGATTCTTCATGTCTGGAAATAAAGAGCATGCGGGTCTGATGGGCTCGGGCATCAGGGCACACACATTGCGGAGCTCTGGATGCTGTTTCTGGTAGCCGGCTGTATCCGAGAAAGTAATTCCATGTCGGTATTGTGTAGATGACATAAGCCACGGAGTATTGTTACTAGCCTTAGCTTGTCAGATGGAGCGAGGGACGGTGAGTTTGAGGGTGACACGCGAGCACGGCCCTGCGTGGTGTTGTGAGGCAGGTGCTGTGAGGCAGGTGCTGTGAGGCAGGTGCTGTGAGGCAGGTTGCTGTGAGGCCGGTGCGGTGAGGCAGGTGCGGTGAGGCAGGTGCGGTCGACATTGGTTGGTTGGTGCGTTCCCACGCGGGCTCAAGTCCAAAACGCCAAACTTTTCAACCCCTTCATCCGGGACGGTTCGTGCGTCTAAACTTCTTTAGATCTTGGCCTCTCTGTCTCGCCACCTCGCAAATATGGATCTGGGGTTCTGTGTTTGCGCGCTATAAATGATTTCGGACACGATGACCGTCTGTGCTGCAGCTGTGCCACCACTATTCCCGGGCGCCGATTTAGTTTCGTCTCTCGTCTCCTCGGGGCAGATCCTTCCCTGAACCCCGGCGTCGCAACAAGTTATGCCCAGCCCTGCAGATTTGAGCTCCATCAAGGAAGTCCGTGGCACAAAAGCCGGCACAAAAGCCGGCCCTGGAGGGGAGCCGCGTCCATAACTGTTGAACCACACGGACCCTTATTGGTTCCAGCATCACTTCCAAACCATCTCTTGGGACGGTGACTACTTTTATGGTGAGCTCTGTGGCTCTGTGAAACGCGTCCTGCCACGATGAAGAGCTCTCGTGGGGTTGTTTGATGTTTTGACTGATGTTTTGACAATCATTCGAGCCAATCATGGTTCTGGAAATTGAGACTTTACGAATTTACGAACGCAACACGTTTGTCTTTGGGCCCGAGTTGTCGAGAGCTGATGGGGATACCACCACGCTGGCCAACAGTCAATCTCGGGCCAAGTGTGTTCCATGTCGAGTGCTAGACGAAGCTCATGTTGCTCAACCCGTTTGTCTGGCAACAGGGTGAAGCTGAAGCTTGAAAGCGTTTCGATATGCAAAGCTCCGTTGTCTGTGTGATCCGCAGAGCACGGAATAGCACGGGAAACTACGTGGCCAAGGCAAAACGAGAAACCAGCCTGGATATCCTCTTGCGCTGTTGACGCGGGTTTGTGGTGTCACATCTCAAGTATAAAGATATCGTGATGGACTCACTTCCATCTTCCTTTTTTCTCATCCATCCTCATCAACCACTTTCAGCTCTCAACCACTTTCAGCTCTCAACACTTACAAACTTGCTTCTTTTCCCTCTCATCCCCTCCAAGTTCTTCTTCCTGCCGGTCAGGTTTTAATATCTTTTTTTTTACATTACTTCTTCTTCACAACTTACAAATAATCATCAACATGTCTTTCAAGGCCGTCGTCGCTACCTCTGTCATCCTGGCTGCCCAGCTCGTCGCTGGCCACGCCGCTATCATCAAAGCCGTTGGAAATGCTGGTGGCTCCGGCATGGCTCTCGGAGTCGACTCCTCCACTCCTCGTGACGGAACTCGCCGCAACCCCTTCCAGCAGGATGCCACTCGCTTCCGTGGCCAGTCTGCCAGCAGCGTTGGCGAGACTGTCGGCGCCGGTACCAACAGCGTCGAGTCTGGTACTAGCCAGATCATGGCCGAGACTGGTGACTCTCTCCCCCAGGTCACTCAAGGTGGCGAGCTCACCATGACTTTGCATCAGGTCAACGCTGACGGTGCCGGTCCTTACACCTGCATGATCAACGGTGACGGCACTGCCCAGACTTGGGAGAACATCCAGGTCACCCAGAACGTTCCTGGCAACCAGCGTGGCCGCAACAACCAGGGCAATGCCTCCGACATCCCTCTCAAGGCCGCCATCCCCGCCAACCAGCAGTGCACTGGTTCCGTTGCTGGCCAGGACAACGTCTGCATGGTCCGCTGCCAGAACCCAGCTCGTGCTGGTCCCTTCGGTGGCGTCATTCCTGTTCAGATGGTCCAGGCTGCTGGCGCTGGCGCTGGCAACGCTGGCACCCAGGCTCCCGCCGGCAATGCTGGCACCAAGGCCCCTGCCGGAAACGCTGGCACCAAGGCCCCCGCCGGAAACGCTGGCAACGCTGGCAATGCTGGCACCCGAGGTGGAAAGCGTGCCGGCAAGCGAGGTGGCAAGCGAGGTGGCAAGGCTAACCGCCAAAACCAGAACAAGCGCAGCAACGGCGCCTTCATCAAGCGAATTGACGAGGAGAGCCGGGCCGTTGAGTTCACCGCATAAATGGACCGATCGCGTTACCAGATACGACTTAATATATCACCCATATACGCCATGGTGAACCACCAACAACTTACGATGATGAAAGGGAAGAACACTGGCGCATGATGCTTTCCCCAAGGGATATTGCGATCTGGCATCACATGGACTCTTTCTCTTTGTTTCTTTCTTTTATTTCCTCCTCCCCGCCCCCCCCCGCCCCCACCACAGCTTTTCATGTCTAGTTGGGGAAGCCTGTCTTGCAAGTGTTTAGTGCTGATAATAATAGTGATTTCTTTTATTGCTTTTGCATAAGTGTTTTTAGTGTTGATAATAATAGTGGTTTCTTTTATTGCTTCTATTCCCTCATTCTTGATGCTCGTGACGGATGTGACTCTCATGTAAGTGCCAAAAGGTGGGGGGCGCCTGGCCATCCGCTCGGCACAAATAAACCATTGCTAGCCTACCAAGATGGCATATGCACAGCACAGCCTTGGTAAATCGGGAAAGTCAAAATACCTATGAAAATAGTTGCGATTGGCGAACACAAACTTCTTCCAGCACTGCTGCGCCCTCATCCTGCCGTTTTCATTTCCGTTCCCGTTCCCGTCGCTATTCCGCAAGGGGCCTTTCGCCACGCGGAGCGACAGGTGATGCGACGTGAATGAGACGCGGGTGAGGTGGGGCCCACGCTTCTTCAGTGCCCAGCTTCACACGTGGGTATTAGCTATGAGGAGGATACTTGGATCGCACTCTAAGTGTGCGTTAATGAAGTGCATGACGTCTTGGTCATTAAAGAATGATCAGTGAAAGCAAACAGCGTAGTCATCAAGTGGAGTTGGAAGCCAATGCTAAGAAAAAGAGAGAAAAAAAAAGACCATCAGTTTCATGTCTCCCAGAACGATTCCTCTCGAATAACGTTTTAGCTCTGTCGTTTGGAGACACCTTTTTGGCTATCGAGTGCCGTTTCAGAATAGTTCACACGCCAAACGCTTCATGTAGATTTCACATGCAAGTGACCTTGGTGATTGTCTTTGGCAATCGTTCACGCGGGCTTCTTTTATTCGTCGCTTACGGTACTCTGTTAGCACGATTGATCGGGTATTGACTTGGTTTCGAAACCTAGCTTTTACGGATCTTGAGTTTTGGGCGCTGTGTTATGAACGAGGACGTATATTTGCATGAGATATGGGTGAGATTAGCCTAAAAGTCTGGGGTTGAGGATAGCGAGTTCCTTGATGTGCTCATCCCATAGCTCCATCGGGTCTCTCTGCGCTTGCTCGACGCCATCCTTCTTTGTGCCATACAAGTATGGTTTCTCATCTGCGTAGCACGCCGTCTCTTGCTCATGTGGAAGCTTGCCGTCAAGGATGTAGGCCTTGGCGATGGCGTCAGTGCAGGCAGAGGCGTCTCGTGATGAGTGGCCGTACCCATGATGTGCGATGAGTCGAGCATTTTTGCCCATTTCCTTGAGAAGGCGCCTTCCGTTGCGCAACGGGGTAGCTGGGTCGTAGGTCTCGGCGATGAGAAGGATAGGATTCTTTAGAGTCATGTTCAGATCGCCCCGGTATACTTCGGCCGGCTTGGGCCAGTAGTTGCTGAAGTGTCTACAGGGGAAAATGGCCAAAAACCGCGAGTTGCCTGCAATCCAGGACTTTTCCGTCATGTTGGCCCACAGGGAATCATACCAGGTAATGCCATCTTCTGGCTGTGGCGCATCGTACTGGTCGGCGCAGATGACAATCGTTCCGAGCTCGTCTGTTCTGGGACGTTTGCTCAATGGAGCGGGCTTTGAGGGATCGTATTCCCAGCTGATGCGCTCAAGCATTCGTGCTGCAAGGGTTGAGTTGCCTGTTTCGAGCTCTGCCAGCATCTGAGCAAGCGCCGGCCAGCCCTTGGCATTGTACATGGAGCCGTACAGTGTGCTGACGAGCGCTGAGTAGGTGATGACAGTAGGACCACTGAACTCTGTGTATCCGATCATTGGTTTCTCGATAAGAGACCTGATCAGATTTTCCATCCGTCTGTTGAGATCAGCGAGCTTGACGGCTTTCCCCTTGTGCGGCTTTGCTAGAGCACAGTGGTCCGGGCCAGCGTTCACACACTCGCCGAGAAATCCATCATGCCATGCGTCGGTTCCATTATCTAGGGCAGCCTTTCAATGAGTTAGTCTTGCTACAGCTTGCAAGTGCCTGCAAGTGTCAAAGGGGAATAGCAAAAGACTTACCAAGCCAAATCCGCCAAGGATTCGTTGGTCGCGTATGTATTCGGTGCCATCGAGAATCACACGCCCTACACTATTGGGGAACATACTGGAGTACGTCTGGCCAATGCCAGTGCCATAGCTGACCAAATAACCTGTGAGTTCATTTTCGTCTAAAGCTTTGCGTATTTCCTCCAGATCGCGAGCCACAAATGCGGTGCTCACAAATCGCGGGATGTCGCCGTGGATAGTTTTGCAAGCCGAAAAAACAGACTGACTCATCGCATCTGTAAACTCCAACTGTGCGCGAGGTGACGGCGAGGTCTCACGATATTGAGACATTCGTACGGACCAGTGGTCTCTGTCGACATCATGAGGAAAGCAGGCAACAGCTGGTAGAGAAGCATTTACCCCGCGAGGATCCCATCCCAAGACATCGTACTTGCCGTCAGAAAAGCGCTTTGTTAGCTCCTCGGAGGATCTCCAGGCCCGGGATATGCCGCTACCACCAGGACCGCCGGGCTCAATGACAATGGTGCGTTCACTTTTCGCACCAGCACGAGGATGTTGCTTGTCACGACGGCCCCTGGGACCACGCCGGGCTAGTCCAGATACCTGGTATTTGGTCACGGCAAGTCGGGCGATTCGTGTATCAGACTTGTTGGTGTAATCTAATGGGACGTCGAGATACCCACAAAGGTAGATGCCACGACCAGCATACGGGTCGCGTTTAGGTCCATGCGGGCCACGGGGGCCGTGAGGTTTGTGAGGTTTGTGAGGTTCGTGAGGTTCGTGGGGAGCATGAGGAGCATGAGGATCTTGGGGCCGCTCTGGTTCGCCAAACGGGGGAAAATCTTCCGAAAACTTTCGCTCCCCCTTCCCCTCTCTCACGGTGGCGTTGCCCCAGCTCCAGTGTCGTGGATTGGGATTGAATCGTTTCGCCCAAGTGCGTTCGGGATGAGGGTCTTCCAGAGCGGGTGGAAGAGCATCCTCGGTACATGGGATGAAATGGAAGGGATCGTCCTTTTGCGGGAATCTGCCGTAGGGGGAATACGGGTGAGGATGGTGGCAGCCAAGATGAGGCCATGGCCACTGCGGAAGCTTGAGCAACCACGATCCAATGGTGATGATGCACACGATCTTGAAGATGAACCATGCGTAACTTGTGCGTCGCTGCGGGTCGCGGGCAGCTTCAAGATGAGGTTCGATGTGGGGCTCGCCGGACTTGTCCTCGTCCATCAGAGGGATCTTCCCTGGCGGTATAGCTGCCATGTTTCTGCTCTTCTTCCTGATGGCCAACCCTCGTGGAAATGAGGGTGTGGGGAGAGAGGAATGCTAGTTGGAAAGAGAGCTAGAGCCAGAAAGCATGGAAGGAGCTGGCGAGATTGAGACAGGTGACAGACAGGTGACAGACAGGTGACAGACAGGTGACAGACAGGTGACAGACAGGTGACAGACAGGTGACAGACAGGTGACGCCAATGGCACGCGTTTCCGAATTGGGAAAGATGAATCAGGGAGGACTTAGCTGCTCATCTCGCTTGTCATGTGGAACATTAAAGGAACAGATTCTATCCAAAAAGTAATGAGATTCAAACATCCAGTGTCTTTTCCTTGTTGACCTGCTCTTCTATGTCATCACCCCCGTCATGGCACAACGCCAACTCGAGCGAAGAGTAAATCACGTCGGCGTCTCCTGACTCTCCTCCACGCTGCTGTCCTGGAGACGCAAACTCCCACCCACACCTGTCGAAGCGCTCCCTCACTTCATCCACCATGCCGACGAATCGAAATTCCAGATCCTGTCCCATATACCTTCGCAGCTCCATCTTCAGCTCGATCAGAGAAAATACCCCTGTAGTGTCGATAAACGAAATGCGTCCAAAGTCCAGAATGATCCTCTTGAGAGGCTTCTCATCACCGTTTAGAGTCGTGATGCCCATGCGCTTGCGTAGTTTGATAATTTGCTTCTTGGTAGATGGGTTCCACGTGCGGCTGGTCTTGTCCATGTCCACGGTGGCATCCGTGGGAGGGTCGAAGTGGACTTTTACGGATTGTATAATGGATATTTTAACTCGTTCTGCGTTGGGGAAGAGGATGTCGTTGGTGTACTGGACGAGGAAAGCCTCGGATGGCACATCGACATTGGTCAGGGAGGGACGACGGGATGGGATGGAGAGGTGAGTATTTCCTGTTTCTATGTGGGAGAGGCCTATCCAGCGGGGGAATGCGAGACGCAAGAGTGTATAGACTATGCTGAATCCCACGGCGGTGGCCAGGCCGATTTCTGTCGAGGTGAAAAGGGTGACCCAGAAGCCGAGCATGGAGCCGACAAAGTCGATGAAGGAAACTTTCCAGAAGCGGTAGAACTGGCGCGGGTGCGCTGTAAGATGAACTACTGCCATGATCTAGAGATGGTTTGTCGAGTTTGTAATCAGTCCATACGTTTACTCCCCAATCTAGACCGGAAAAACTCACAATGATAGCCGACAGAGTTGCCTTGGGAATCCAGTACAAAGCCGGCGCAAGCTTGTACAGCACCAAGACGATGAAACCAGACGTGAAAAGGAAGTTGACGGGGCTGTGAACATTACAGTCCGAGTTGACCGCAGTTCTGGACATGGCACCACCCGTCGTCATGGCCCCAAAGAAGCTATTGACCATGTTGTTGACTCCAAGAAACACCAACTCCTGACTTTTGTCAATGTTGTAGTTGTTCCTCAGACCAAAGGCCTTGCCGACGCCCAGATGCTCCACAGACATGGCAATCAGCGGCGCAAACGACCTGGACACGACTTTCTGCAGCAGCGTGGCATCGTGGTTCCTCGGGGCCGGCAAGCCGTGAGCATCGACCTTGGTCACAGCCCAGAGGAGTTGATTCTTGCCGCCGCGCGTTTTGTTGCACAAATACGAGATGAGGGTGAAGATGACGAGGACAATGACGGCGCGGCTCGTGGCAATGAACTTCAAGTACTTGTTCTTCCTGCCCCATCTCTTGCCTACTTGGTCAAGGGTCACGAGGACGGCGATGCTGGTGAAGCCGATGCACAAAGTCAGTGGCTTTATGCGGTCCAAGTGTCCGAGGACGCCATGCACAATCTGCGCTGTGCCGGCAGGGGTGTCGAGGCCGACGAGGGAGCCAACCTGGCCGAGGCCAATGACCAGAGCAACGGCGGAGATCCAGCCCGTGAGCACGGGGGCCGACACAAAGTCAAGGAGGAAGCCGAGCTTGAGAAGTCCAATGGCCAGAGAATAGATGCCGACCATGAAGGCGATGGCTGAGGCAATCTCGGTGGCTCTAAAGCCCTCTTTGGTCAAGCTCTCTACTGCTTCCGCAGTCAGGAGCCCCAGGATTGATGTAGGACCGGTAGATATTTCTGTCAAGATGGGAAAGAAGCCTGGGTCAGTCCAGTCCCTCACGCTGATTGCTTCATGTGAAAAGTTCAAACGACGAAGAAAAAAGAGAAGTAAAAGAAGAAGAGAAAAAAACCTTTTGACGTTCCGAGAAAGAAGTACAGAGCCGGGGGCAAGAAGCTGCTGTACAAGCCATTTACGATGTCAATGTTTGCAATCTTGGCATAAGCAAGCCCTGTTGCCAGAAACATCATTGTCAGCAAGAGAAGTGTACCCTCTCCAAGGGAAAAAGGATGAGAGAGAGAGAGAGAGAGAGAGAGAGAGATTGTTGTCTTATCAAACTCACCTTGTGGGATGAGCATGACCCCAACTGTGATGCCCGCGATGGCATCCCGACCGATCAATCTGTAGTCATAATGGGGCAGCCACTGCGCAATCGGCAGCTTCTCAGCCAGATATTCTGCCGCCGCTGATGGAAGACGCCGGCAGAGGGGGCCGACCCAGCTTCGAGCTCTGTTGATGTTCGTATCAGTTCGGCACGCAGCGCCTATGCTTTCCCTGGCCTCTCGAATTCTCTCCATGATAGGAACAGCGAGCGTCATCAGCACAGCTCCGCTGGATCAGCAACCTCGGACGCTACGGAAGGAGACTAGAACTAGGTAGTAGGGAGAGAGAATTCGCGGGTCGGGGAGCTCATGAAATGGTGATTGCGAATCAAGGTCCAAGACGACGAGTACAATAGGGTGTGATGAACTTTTTCTGAGCTTTCTGAGACGTATGCCACGCGATTTCGTCCTTGGAAGATGCCAAAACAGACGGTATTTAAACAAAACTCCTCATCGTGGCCTGCAACGCAAGCCTCCCACGCTGAAATGGAGGGACGCTCTAGACGAGGAACACGGGATATTACCACCACATTGCATTTGCATGAAATGGCATGAGATAGCATAATGGGAGGGATGTTTCTCCGTCGGGGGCATCAACAACTGATTGGAACACGGGAGACGGGAAGCATCGGATGGGAGGTGAATGTACATGTACATGTCAGAAGAGAAAGGTGACAGAATTTCTCAAGGGATAGCTCACAAGAGAGGCATCCTCACACTTTTCCCCAAGATTCTGCCTCTTTAGCCTCATGCGGGCGCGGCAAAACGCCGTGCGTGCCAAGGGACAGTTCGGCTCACCCGGGAACCGGAAATGTCTCCTTTCCTACGATTCGCCCATCATCCGGACAAGGTGTGTTGCACGCTGACCGGATGACGAAGTCGCGAATTGCGTGCGTGCAAAACATGTCTTTTCAACGAGAGGGGTGGTTTGTTCTCACGGTGAGAGAAAACCATAAATTCAATCAAATCGTTTCTGTAATACAGCTCGATCAAGAGGGGAAAACTAAGTGGTTCCACTTCCTTTCTCGAACAAGTTCCTAAGCTATGGCCGCTTTAAACTGCTTTTAGCCCCTAAGCCTTAGTGAGCGATCCTAAGCCATCCTAAGCAGCCTATGACTAGCCATGAGTTATGCGAGTTATACAAAATGTAAGAGTACAATACACCCCTTGAATTATTTTACAAATCTACATGCCCTAGTTATTCGTCCCTCGCTAACAGCTGTGATCGGCTGTAAGTGCAATATAACCCCTGTATTGTTTTAGAGAGCTATAAGGGAAATATACAGGGTATATAACGCCACAAAAAAGTACATCTATTTCCATACAGGTTACTAGTACTACAATATACTAGCCCCTGTCTCCTTCATTTCCTAGCTAATATCTAATTGGCTTAATTACCCCTGTTATGTAAATTTGTAAAATAATTTAGGGGGTGTATTGTAGACCCCTTGAATTATTTTACAAATCTACATGACAGGGGTAATTAAGCTAATCAGATATTAGCCAGAAAATAAAGGAGATAGTAATTTCTCTAGTAAAAAAGTTACTAGTAAAAAAGTTATTATTACTAGTAAATTACTAGTGAAAAAAGTAAAAAAGAAATAAACTAAAAACATTAACTATTGTAAGGGTGTTACGTGCTAGAATTGACAATTAGCCTGTCACATTAGGATGTGGCCTGCCGTGCCGAGGATGTGGCCTGCCGTGCCGAGGATGTGGCCTGCCATGCCGAGGATGTGGCCTGCCATGCCGAGGATGTGGCCTGCACGTGACCTAGAACCCCTATATTAGACAATAGCTCTAACCTCTAGCTAGTTAAATCAGAGAAGAACCTTAACACACTCTTTTATTACATTCCATATCATAATAAGTGGTAGCAATTGCTCTTTAACCTTGCGTACCTAGCGCTTTTACTGCTTAATAAAAGCCACTAAACCAATAAATATTAACTAATCCACTAAGCCCATTAAATCTATCCCTTTTACTAGGCCTAATAGTCCTTAGGCATCGCGCCTATTGTTAGATTCGTTAACCTTTAATTCGTTAACCTTCAATCTAACCGGTAGATCTATTAACCTTTGATCTATCGTTAGATTTGTTAAACTTTAATTTAACCGTTAATCTAACCTTATTAGATTCGTTAACCTTTAATTCGTTAACCTTTAATCCGACTAGTAGATCTATTAACCTTCGATCTATTGTTAGATTCGTTAAACTTTCATTTAACCGTTAATCTAACCTTGTTAGATTCGTTAACCTTTATTTCGTTAACTTTAATCTAACCGTTAGATCTATTAACCTTTAATCTAACCGTTAGATCTGTTGACTTTAATCTAACCGTTAATCTAACTAATTCAAAGCTATCCCTTTTACTAGGCCTAATAGCTCCCCTAGGCATCGCTCCTATTGTCAGATTCTTTGATCTTTGAAGACCTTTGATTTGAAGACCTTTAACCTTCAATCCGTTGATTTGAAGACCTTCAACCTTCAATCCGTTGATTTGAAGACCTTCAACCTTTAATCCGTTAATTTGAAGACCTTTGACCTTCGAATTAATTAATCGTGCGAATTTAATTAACCCGAAGACCTTTAACCTTCGATTCTTCGACCTTTAATTCTTCGACCTTTAATCCTTTAATTCTTCGACCTTCAATATTTAAAGACCTTCGACCTTTAACCTTCAACCCGACCGTTAATCTAATAAATCCGTTAATCAATCTAATAAAGCCACTATAATGCTTCCCTTACACTAGCTAGATTAGTGTAAGTAATAGCGATTATAGTGACTTTATAACCAAGATTATTAACGCTAAACCTATGGCATCTATAGGAAGACCTTCCCTTTAAGAAATCAGGTCTTTTAATATCTTAAGGACCTATACCTAGCTAGTTAGCACTATTAATAGATTTAACAGTAGCTAGATTAGCAATTACAGCAGTAATTCTAGTAGCAGTAAGACTAGTATTAGCGGGACCTTTAGGACCTAAGGACCTAATACCTATAGCAGCAGTAGTAATTATAGTAGCAAATTTAATAGCAGCAGTAGTAAATTTAATAGTAGTAGTAGCAAATATAGGACTTTTAATAGAAGCTAGTAATTAAAGAGAATAACTTTTAGTAGCTTAAAGACCTTATTATAGAAGTCTTTAAAGAACATAATAACCTTTAAAGGTAGCTAGCCTATTAGTAAATTTGTTAGCTAATTTATTAGCCTAACTAAATTCCTAACCCTTTATAGCAAATTTGTCCTTTATAACGCTTATTACCTAACCCTCTGCAAAGCTTGTTGCCTAACCCTTTGTAACGCTTGTTGCCTAACCCTTTGCAACGCCCTCTGTAAAGCTTATTACCTAACCCTCTACAATGCCTGTTAACTAGCTAAGCTATTAATTATTAGATCTATCAGCCTAATTAATATGACTATCCGTATGAATCTAATAGCGACTTAGATTATTAATCTAACCATCGGCCTAACCGTTAACCTAACTATTAACCTAACTATTAACCTAATTAATCCGATTAACCTAATCAATCTGATCAATCCGATGATTGAATTAACTATGATTTAGAGCGCCCTATTGACTTACACTTTAAATTAGATATATAGATTTACAATTAATCCGACCGCTATAGTTATAGATCCTATAGGTTAAGTTATTAACCTAATAACTAATTTAATGACTAATTTGATAACCGATTTGATGATCAATTCGATGACCGATTCGATAACCGATTTGATGACCGCCGGACCTAATGATTTATCTAACTAAATTCCCTTGTAAGAGCTTGCTTCCTAGCTTATTATAAATTTGTTAGATCTTATTAGATAGCTAGGATAGCTATCTCTTTTATTAGTAATGCCCGCATTTATTACGTGCTAGAATTAATAATTAGCCTGTTATATTAGGATATGGCTTGCCGTGCCAAGGATATGGCCTGCCGTGCTAAGGATGTGGCCTGCACGTGACCTAGAACCCCTATATTAGACGATAGCTCTGACCTCTAGCTAGTTGAATTAGAGAAGAACCTTAACACACTCTTTTATTACATTCCATATCGTAACAAAGGGGCTTAGGCTTTGCCTAAGCATTAGTTATAGACTTATAGTGCATATAAGTAAGGGTCCTTTAGCTATAGTATTACCCTTATTTAATTAGTTTTAGTTATTATATAGTATTACTTTAGTAAATTAAGTAGTTTTTCTTCTTATATTACTCTTAAGTAATTAGTGTGAGGCCCCACCCACAACACACGGGTACACCCCGCGGGCACGCCACACCCTAGGGCTAGGTCTACGTAACACTAGCAAGCCCCTAACTATAAGCTAGTGACTTATACATATAATATACTTAGACCTAGTAAGCTTTAGTTAATATATAAGTGCTCTTATATCTCTTACCTAGCTATTTATTATTCTTATAATTCTAAAGCTTCTCTTACTAATTACCTAAGAGTAATATAAGGGGGAGAACTATATAATTTACTAGAGTAATACTATATATTAACTAGGACTAGATAAATAAGGGTAATACTATAGGTAAGGGTATACTATATTTTATAAGGACCTTAACTAAGACTAAACCCTTTATTACTAAAGAAGAAAAGATAGTAGTTAGAGGGTAAATTACCTAGCTTAAGTAACTTAAGAAACTATAAGAATAGGAATAAGAACTTATTAACCTATTATAACTTAATAAAGAAGAGAAATAAGTAAAAAGAGGCTAAAAGGCTAGTATACCCTTAAGTCTTAGTAGCTAAGAGGTTAAAGTCTAGAATATTACTAACCTTTAATACCTTATAAATCTATAGAAGTATAAGATATAGTTAAATAACCTAAACTATACTTTTAAGAGGGTAAAAAAAAGTACTAATATAATAACTAAAAGATTCTTTTTATACTTAACTATATATATATAAACTATTAGGTAAGATAGGACTAATATATTAAGGAATAACTAGCTAATAGCTAGGATTACCCTAAAGATAACTAAGATAAGTTCTAGGCCTAGACCCTTATATTACTTAAGGACTCTATAAACTATAATATATAGATAGCTATATAGCTAGAGAATATAAAGTAATAAGAGGGTTAAAGCCTTATTAAATTTAGTATTTTCTTAGATTTACTAGAGAAATACTTAAAAAGAGCCCTAGAAAAGACCTAAGCCCTTATATTCTTTATAAAATTACTCCCTAACCTATAGAACTATATTAACTTATATTTATCTATTACTAGAATAACCTAAGAAAAGGTTATATAACTTACCTAGTAATTCTAGGAGGTAATATTAAAGAATAAGTAAAAGCTAAGTAACTTAGGAGATAAAGGCTTATATAAAGCTCCCTAATATCCTAGATATAATTCCTTATAAGGCTATAGGCCTTATAAGGATTAAAAAGATAAGGATAAAGAAAAGACCTTTATTACTTACTTAAATAATAATAAAACCTAGGATAAGAGGTAGTATTATAACTATAGTAATATAGAATACCTTTTCTATAATTATAATAAGCTAAAGAAAGACTAGTAAGAAGGCTAGGGAAACTTCCTAAGGTAAAAGTAAATACCCTTATCTTTACCTTAAATACCTAGGTACTAATAGGGTATTAATTTTATATACTAGTTACTATTTATAAGTATAAAGATATTAAAATAATAGCTAATCTTAATAGTTATACTAAGATTAATATTATTAGTGCTTAGTTTATATAAATATATAAGCTTAATAAGGCTAAGGCTATAGTACTTATTCTTAAAGTAGTAAGGGCCTTTATAGTCCCTTAATATAGTATTTATAAAGTACTTATTATAATTAAAGACTTAAGAGATAAAAAGAAAAACCTTAAGCTACTATATATAGTTATTAATAAAAACTTAAGAGTTAAGGGAAGCCTTATATTAATTAGAATATATATACCTTTATTTATATTTATAAGAATAGTAGTTTAAGAAAAGAAAAGTAGTCTTTTTACTACTAACTCCCTATAAGCTTATAAAGATAATATATAATAAAACTATTATATATACTATTATAAAAGTTATAGAAAATAAGTTTATCTTTCTTAAAGATAAGGAGAAGGTAAAAGCATATAGAACTATTAAGGATATTTTAAAGGAACTATATAAGTTCTAAGATATATTTATATTAGATAAGGTAAGGAGCTTACTATTAAGGAAGATAACTAACTATATAATTAACCTTAAACCTAGGGCTATACCTTTATATAGACTAATTTGCTCTTTTTCCTAAAGTAAACTAAGAGAGCTTTAAGAATATATTAATAATAACCTAAAGAAAGGCTAGATAAAACCCTCTAAGAGCCTTATAAGTATACCTATCTTATTTATACTAAAGAAAGATAGGACACTCTAGCTATATATAAATTACTAAGGACTTAATAAGGTAATATAGAAGAATTACTATGCTCTCCCCTTAATTTTAAAGATCCTTAACTAATACTAAGAGGCTTATTTCTTCTTAAAATTTAATATTAAGGATATATACTACTAAATCCGTATTATAGAGGGTAATAAATAGAAGATAGCCTTTTATATATACTATAAACACTATAAATACCTTATAATACCCTTTAGGTTAACTAATACCCTAGCTACCTTTTAAAGCTATATTTATAAAGCGCTTTATAAGCTAGTTAATACTGTTAGTTTCACTAAGGAACGATGCACTAATGCAAGCAGGTCGAATTTGACGTTAAAGGTAATAATAATTAATAATAACTAAGGAGCTAAGAAAGAGAAGAAGGAGAGGAATCTAGCTAGGTTAGAAAGTAAGCAAAAAGGGGGAAAAGTAAGGTAGCAGTAGCATTATAGTGTAAGGGCACTATAACAGTATAGGGTTATAGCTAATCGCGTTATATGCATTTATTTAAGGGCCTTATATTTACCCTAACCTTTAGCTATAATTAAACTAAATAAGACCTAAAGGTCTAAAGGATTTAATACTAGTAGTCTCTCTTTTTTCTTTATAGCTAAAGAGCTTAAAAATATAATAAAAATTAGAATAAAGGAAAGTATACACAAGTGAATCCCTTAATAGGAATCCGCTACTATAATTAGCCTACCTAGCCTTAGTTATTCTAGTTAATCTAGTTATATTAATCTAATTCCTAGAGGCCTTACCTAACCCTATAAGTCTCTTAACCTATCCTTCTACACAAATTATTAATTTATTTAAATTAATTAAGCTTAAAAGAGATAAATTTAGCAATGCCTTTATTATTATATTAGCTAGATTATTACTACTATTAATCCACCTAACCTCGCAGATCTTATACCTCTTATATAATTAATAAAGGGCTATAATATTAATTATTAGCTACTTCTCCTTAGTTATACCTAGCTTTATAAGGCATTTATATAGTAAAAAGGAATTAGTGTATAGGATTATTAGGATTTAAGGCATCTTTAATTAGTCTATAATCTACTTAAGGGTTATAGATATTACATACGCAATATCCATGCCTTAAACTATACTATATAGCTTGCTTATAAGCATACTATAGGTAACTTACTTGCTTTTTATTAAGCTATATATAATAATATTCCCTTTTACAATAAAGGTATTATTATCTTATATTACTTTATTACTAATTATAATTATATATTTAATCTATAAGCTAAGGTCTGCGTTATTAGCTAGTGATTTATTTATAAATATAAAAAGCTTTACCTCTTTAAGGGTTAAGGGAATATACTATAGCCCTTACTATTAATTCTTAATCTACTACTTAAGGCGCTTATTAAGATATTTAATATTATTAATAAAGGGTTCTTGGTGTTATATAGTAATAGAAAGGTTATAGGATACCTTTAGTTAGTATATAGTTATAATATAGCTTCCTTAGGCTTATTATTCTATATAGTCTTACTTTACTATTAGTAATTAAGGATTAACTTCCTTAATCTTCTAACTTTAGCCTTTTTAGGTTAGAATTAATAAGTTATTAGTATTTTACATTAGGATATAGCTATTAAAAATAAGGGGATTCCTAGTTATTAATTACTATTTCTCCTTTCCTATAAAATTAGCCTTTTAAAGCTCTTTTTCTTCTTTCTTAAAGAAGTTATTATTACTAAGGCCTAATATATTATTTATTTATATTCCTATAATACTAAAGAGGTTCTTATTACTTAAAGCTATAATAAGTAAGTAAGGGTTATAAGTTAAGGTTATTATATTAAGCTTATCCCTATAGTAATAAAAGTAAGTTACTTACTAGTAGGTTCTTACTTTTATAATTTTATAAAGAGGCTTAATTACTAGTATTACTATGCCTTTAGGGAAGAGGTAAGTAATCTATTTTAGTAGTCTTATAATAATAAGCCTATTTAGCTTTATTTGTAATTAAATATAAGCTTATATAATATCTCTAATCTAAATATAAATACCTTTTTACCTTAATAATAAAGTAAGGGCTATAATTAGCTATTAGCTTGCCTACTATATTATTAGTTATTAAGTTAATATAGCCTCTTTTCCTTTATTATTATAGCCTTACACTATAAGGTATAATTTCTTATATAGTAATTCTATTCCTTTACCCTTAATCTCTCTTACTATATAAGAATTAAAGATCCTATAGCCTTTATAATTTACTAGGTTAAATATTATAAACTTAAATATATTATAAGCTTAAAGAGTATTAATTTTAGCCTTATTAGATTACTTAAAAGGTTCTCCTAAAGTTATAATCTTTCCTTCTTAGTAAAGTTAAAGAGTAAGGTTCTAATTAGCCTCTTCCTTTACTATAAGGAATATTATACTTAGTATCCCTTTAGCTATAAGCTCTTTAATTAGTGCCTTCTCTTAGTCTTTATTAATAAATATAAAGTAGTCTTTAAGGTTTACTTTATTAAAGCTATAATCTTTAGCTTTATTAGCCTTGGTGTTTAATACTATACCTTTATTAAGGTAAAATTAAACTATAAGGGCCTTTCTTAGTCTCCTTTACTTTCTTTTTACTAAGGCCTTTTCTTTCTTTTCTCCTATTACCTTTACCTATATTACTAGCCTATTCTTTAGTGCTAGGTTTACTAATAGCTTATCTCCCTTAGCTACCTTTACCCCTTTATAAGCCTTTTCTTTTCTTTTACTAAGGGCACTAGGGTTATTATAATCCCTAATACCTTAAGGTATTACTTTCTTACCTTTTATTCTAGCCTTATAATATAGCTTAACTACTATAAAGTAAAACTTTACTAGGCTATAAGGTATCTCTATAGTATAGGTTTTCTGATTAGTAGTAAGTAGCTTATAAGGGCTATATTACTCTCCCTTCTCTCTTTATATATATATATTAGCTTATAGTAATAGCTAATATATTAGTAATATATCTAGGCTATTCTAGGCACTAAGGGCATTATAAACCTACCTCTTAGCTAAGTAATAGTGTACTTTATTAGTAGCCTTCTAAATTACTTTAGCCTATTAAATAATAAAGATACTTAGTAATAACTTATTTATTATCTATAAATAAGCTTTAAAGACTAGTAAGGTTAGCACTAGGCTATCTAGACTTACTAAGTTATTAATAGCTTTAATAGCTATTTAGAGCTATTATTTAGGCGTAAGTCTAATACTAATTAAATCTATAATAATATTATAAGCCTAGTATAAGGGTTTATAATATCTCTTAACCTTTCTAATGCTATTATAGGCTTTAATAGGTACCTTATTAGTTTTAATTAATATTAAATAAGTATAATGCTTAAATTTAGTAAAAGTAAAGTTCTTACTAGTATTATAGATAATTTACTCTAGAGGGCTAAGATATATATTAATCTAGTATTCCCTAATAGTATCCTAAATATTATAGGCCTTTTACTTATTAGAATTAAGGAATTAGGCTACTTAGAAGAAGGTTACTAAATTAATAATATAAAGGACTAGTTAGAAGTTAATTTATATAATATTAATAATAACTTTATAGTTAAATTTATAGTTATCCTTAATTATAAATTTAAATTAACTAGGGGCTTTTTTATTTATTTAATAATAGTAGTAAATCTTAGTTAGCTTCTTAATTACTTAGCGTTTAATATTATAACTAGCTTATTAGAGGATCTTTATAAGCTATTAAACTAAGGGATAACTAAATCTTTAGTATAATTAGTAAATATCCCCTTCTAATAGGTAAAAAGTAACTATTTCTTTTGCTTCTAATAGCTACTATAGATAGCCTTATTATTATATAATTAGTATAGTCTTATTACCTTAGATTAATACATTAGTAAGGTTATTAATCTTAATATTTATTCTATTTATATTAGTAATAGAGAAGAGAAAAGGTATAGTGGTGCTAATAATATAGAAATCTAGCTTACTAAGTTCTATAGGCATGCTAATAATACTATATATTATTACCTCTCTTATACTAAATTTAATAATTTACTAGAGGTAAGGTTTAATCTTTAGTAAGGGTATTAGCTTTATTAAAGCTTTAACTTATATAATACCTATACTTAATTTACCTATAGCACTTATATTAGGTATAATTTCTCTAAAGATCTCTTTAAAATAATATTCTTTAAAGATATATAATATAGGCCTTTTATTAAAGTCTTAGGGTTTATATAGTTCTTACTTAAGGAAAGTATATTAAAATACCTAATTATAAAGGGTAGTAAGAATATTTATATTAATAAGGGTATTATTAACCTTAGGCCTTAAGTAGAAAAATTATATATATATATTATTTACGCTAGCTAGCTTACTATGTGGCTATTACTAGTACTCTAGCTGCTTAGTTAAAAGGGAAAACCCTAAAATAGGAAGAAAAACCCTCCTATATCTATATTTAGGCTAGCGCCGCCCCTATTATAGGCCTGCGCTATAAAGTGTGTAGCCTATTATAGGTAGTTATTACTAGCTTACGCTAGCCTTATCCCTTAGAAAATAAAAGAAAAAGGAAAATATATTATAATTAGTACCTTTAGTCCCCTTTTAGCACTAGCCTAGGCCTATAGTAAGCCTTTCCTAGGCCTCTTAGTGTTATTATAAGTATAGTAAATTTAGGTTTATAATATTAATTTACTTCTTATTTACTTTTTTACTAACTTTTCTAAAGCCTTACTTTTCTACTAAGTTTAACCTAGCTCTAGCCTATAAGTCTTATAAAGCCTAAGTACCTATTTTTATTTATATACTATAAGGGGAGGGTAGGTTTAATATAGGTCTAGGGTAGTCCTAGGTTAAAGCTACTTAAGTATTATTTATTTAGTTAATCTTATTATACTTTATTTTTTAAGCTATATTTTTATTCTATCCCCCCCCCCCCCCTTAGGTAAGTATAAGAGGGGGTTCTTTCTCTTATAGGGTTTTAACCTCTTTTCTCTTTTATTATTAAACTTCCTATAGGTTCTTTTCTTTTTTAAAGCTATTTAAGGCTACTCTAGGCTAGATTTAGTCTAATTATTAATATTTATTATAGAATAAGAATAATTCTAGTAAAATAGTACTAGAGCCTATAAGTTTCCTAATTCTAGTATATTTCTAGCTTTAACTTACCTAGGAAACTATAACTTTAGAGCATTATCTATAAAAATCTATAACTATAAAATAGCTAGAGCGTATTTTAGCTAAGAATCTTAATATAAGTCCTTTTTACCCTTACTCTAAGCCTATTCTATATCTAATCTAGGTTAGCTTAGTAAACCTTAAGAAATATAATATATTTTATATAAATCCTAATTAATTTAGAACCTAGGGTATTAGTGCTATAATATTATTAGTAAGTTAGTTTAATTTAGGCCTAGAGATAGCACTAACTTAGTTAAGTAAGGGTAGCTACTAGTGCTTACTTTAACTATTAGATCTAGAATTATAGTTATAAAAAGGTAAGGACTACCTTTATTCTAGCTTTATTTTAGTGCTAATCTACTTATAGCTAAATATAGCTAGTTAGTAAAATAAGTATTTATAGTTATCTAAAACCTAAGTAGCTATTATTACTAGGGGCGCTATAAGTACTATTATACTAGGTTAGTACTAGGCCTAATCTAGGTCTAATATCTTTTTATAAGTCCTAGAAGGTTTCTAGAACTATATTAAAAAGCTTTATACTAGTAATTAAAGTAAGAAGAAATAGAGTATATTAGTAGTAAGCCTTAACTAGGCTAGGTTTACTAAGGACTAATATAATAAACTTATTTTCTAGCTATATTACCTAGTCAATATATATATAGTAAAGATAAACTATCTCCTAGCTACTACTCTTTTTATAAAGAATTATATAAAAATTATAAAGAATATAATCCCCTTTCCTAAGGAGAAGTAAGGTAGTAATTAGGTTTTAGTTTAGAAAAGAGATAAGGGTAAGCTAGAGGGACTTATAATACTAGGAGTTTATAGTTAAAATTAATCTAATAACTATTCTAGATATATAATATTCTCTTTAGTAACTATATTCCTATATTATAGGTTTACTTCTAGTCTACTAGTAACCCTATATTATCTAATCTAGATCTGATCCTAGTCTATAATTATTATCTATATCTATTATACCTATACCTTACTAATTTTCTTATATACTTTAAAAATAACCTAGATTCTCCTTTTATTTACACTAGCTAAAAGCTAGGTCTTATACTAGTATATAATATTATAGTCTTCTTATACCTATAAACTATTTAGCTATAGACCTTACCTTTAGGGGATTATTTAGGGCTAGCCTTACTTCCTATATATTAGTAAGCTAATATTATTAGGGCTACCTATAGCTATAGCTACTATAGCTAATAATTATATAGTATTAGTTCTCTACTACTTAGCTATAGCTATATAGAGGTAATATTACCCTAGGAATACCTCTTTAGAATAGGAACTTATTAAGACTAATCTTTCCTATATATAACTAGACTAATATTAAAGAGATATATTTTTCTAGCCTTATATAGAACTTCTAGATCTCCTTTAGGTTATAGGTTAGTAAGTAGTTCTTAGTTAGTTCTCTAATATACTTACTTTAGCTTAGTTACTCTCTATTATACTAGTTTTTTTATTATCTTTTTTACTCCTTATATAGTTTTATATCTAGTTTATTATTAGTAAGGGGAGGTCTTTTTCTATAGTATAGTACTATTACTACTAAGCTAGCTATAGTTTAGATCTTTTTTATAATTTTATTACTTATAATTCTTATCTTAAACTTCTATTTTATTTTATTTAGGTATAGATTAAGGGGGGGGATATAAGTCTTAACCTCTAGCTAAGTAATAGGTATAGCTTTAAATACCCTAGCTATAGTCTAGAGGTAAGCTAATTAGTTTATTATAAAGCTCCTAATAACTTCTCTTAGTTTTCCTCCCTTCTTTATTAGGGTATAATAGGCACTTACCCTATAGGTAAGGATAGGTTAGACTACTTATATATATAGGAGTTAAGTATCCCTAAAGCTATATCCCTATGCTAATACTAATAATATAAAGAGTATAAGCTATTACTAGGTAAACTTACCCTTAAGAATATTTTTATAGATACTCTAGTTAAGTTTTCTATTAACCTAGACTCTAAGGAATTTATATAACTTTATAAGCACTATTTTCTTTACTCTAAGCTAGACCTTAGTCTAGGGGGATTAGTAAGACTTAGTAAAGTATATAAGTTTAGTCTTTACTAGGTTAAACTTTACTCTTACTTTCTTTAGTCCTTATAGACCTTTTATATAGCCTTAAGCCTTCTCTAGGTTTATACTATATTCTTACTAAATACTACTATATTTATATTATTAGTAAATCTAATAGCTACTATACCTAAGATAGTCTAGAGGTGCTTATAAAGTTCTACTAAATATAGAAGAAATAAGATTAGTAAGAGAGATAAGCCTTAGAAGGTACTAGCTTTAATTATAAAGGGTTTTAAAAGTCCTTTATTAAAGCTAAGCTAGCTTATTCTCTTTATAAGAAAGCTATATATAATTACTATAAGCTAGTGTAGGATTCCTATTTTAATAAGGAGGGTAATTAGGTATAGATAGCTTACTTTATTAAATACTACTAATATATCTATTTACGCTAGTAAGGTAATACTACCTCTTCCCTAGGCCTTTCTTATATATTCTATAAGTACTTTAATTATAGTCTTTATTAATATATTTATTCTATTACCTATTTATAATTTAAGGAGAAGGCCTTTTACCTTAGTAAAGGCTATAAATTACTTTATAATTACTACTTTTATAATCTTCCTTACTATATTTAGTAATAAGATAAGTCTTTATATATTAGCTTTTCTTATCTCTTTAGTTATTTTACCTAGTTTTCTTATTATAATTACTCTTATAGTCTAAAACTAAGCTAGGAAGTATCCTACTTTAAGGACTATATTTAGTAGTTAGGCTATAGTATCTTTAGCTAGGTTACTATAGGCTTTAATTAGGCCTATAAGTATCTTATTATCTCCTAGGGCTTTCTAGCTAGCTATATTTAATAAGATATTTATAATCTTTTCTTATCTAAATTATTCCTTAGCTAGGAATAGTATATTATTTAGCTCTAGGAAGAAGAGGTCTAGGATATAAGAGAGGTTTACTATAGGTTTAAGGAAGAATCTTTATACTAGTATACTAGCTTTATTATTATATATAATAGCTAGGTTAGTGTTATTTTTAGTCCTTTCTAGCTTAGGGAGCCTAGGGAGCTCTAAGGGGGCCTAGCTTTAAAGCCTAGCCTATCTCTCTAGCCTTTATACCCCTTTATCTTTCTTCTATATATTAGCTCTTTATAGGGCCTCTCTCTAAGTATTCCTTTTCTCTTCTTTAATAATATATTCTTAGTTCTTATTTACCTTAGTATAAGCCTACTAGTTTATATTAGTTCTTTAGTGTCTTTATTATCTCTTAGCTTATCTAGCTTTAGTAACTAACTCTTTTACTTTTCTTAACTATTATACTTCTAGGCTAGGGAGTCCTTAAGGCTTCTATAGGGTTACTCTCTTTACTATTTATTATAGGTTTATAATAAGCTATATTATATACTTATTAATCCTATTCTTATTATAGGGGTCTAGGGTATTTTTTACTTAGAATTATACTATTACCTTTACCTTTATATATAGTTTATATATTATATTCTAGGTATATCTTAGGACTAAGGGGGTGTTCTCTTATTATTTAGTAAAGATACTAATTAGCTATAGGATATAGTTAGATTCTATAAGATTCTTTATACTATTATAATAAACCTAGATATTAGGTATTACTTACGCTAGATTAATTATACTATCCTTATTACTATTATACTATTTTATAGGTTCTCCTTAGGGTATTACTAGTCTAAGCCTTTACTAGCTTATAAAGTCTAGTAGCTTCTTTACTTTATTAGTTTTCCTATTTAGCTTATCCTAGAGAGGGTATTTTTAGTTAAAGTTACCTATAACTATACTTTAGTTCTAGGGTTTTTTTATATTAATAGTGTAAATAAGGGTATTCTAGTTATTACTATATTCTTCTAAGTAAAGTAAGTAAATATTAACTCCTTATATTTCTACTAGTAACTAATTAGTTTCTCCTTAGGCTAACTATAACCTTATATTATATTTCTTATTTATATATATAGTATTATATCTATTATAGTATATAAGTTAGAATTAGGCAAGGCCTAGAGCTAGGGGCTAAGGGTTTTTTATATATTCCTATTCTTAAATTATAATTATATCTATATTAGTCTAGTAGTAAAGCGTAATATATATTAGGCTATCCTTCTTATTTATATTCTAGAAAAGGACTTATAATATTACTATATTAATTAGGGGGGTTAGGGGTCTTTACTACTTTAGGTTAGCTTTATTCTAGCTATAAGTTATTCTATATATTATATAATACTCCTAGATCTTTACTATTTAGTGCTTTACTCTATATTTATAGGATATTCTCTTTTTTTTCCTACTATAATAATAGGTTTTATAGCTATACTAGGTTTCTTTTAGGGAGGAGTTAGGCTTTTACTTAGGGAGTAAGTAGTAAATTAGAATAGTTATTTAAGATACCTTACCTTTATAGTATTTTACTTCTTTTTTAGGACTAGGTAGTCTCTAGACTAGGCTAGGTATAGGCTAGAGTATAGGATATAATTCTCTTTTAATTATCTATTCTTTATTAGGTAAGAGGCCTTACTACCTTTATATTAGCTAGTATTATACTTACTATACCTTAGGGCTACCTTATAGAACTTTATAATATAGCCTATTTAGAAGTAATTATAGTATTATTAGAGTTATAAGGTCTTATTATATAGTTTAGTTTAGAATAGCTTTACTTTAAAGACTATTCTATCTTAGTATATCTTATTAGTATCTTAAATTTTTACTAGCTTAAGGATTAGGGTAGTTCTTTAGATACCTTTACCTTAAGAATACCTTATAGTTACCTTAATTATATTTACTTTATTAGCTTTTTTAATTTCTATTACTAGGTTTTCTATAGAGAAATGCTTTATTAGGAATCCTTTAATAATAATACTAGGAAGCCTCCTAGCTACTACTACTATAGCTTAGCCTATAGCTCTATTTACTACTATTACTATATCTTTAGTACTTTTAGATTAGAGTAATTCCTAGATAGTATTCCCTTTAATAAGTACTTCTCTATATTATCTACTAGGGATTTAAAGGGGGGGGGGTATAGTATTTAGTTACTTTAGGGCTAATTTAGTAGTAATACTTACCTAGGTTAGGGTATTATTTTCTTTAGCTTTTTCTTTAATAGCCTTCTTAAAGGCTTACTTAAGGGCTTCTTTAGTAATATAAATATTATTATTATTATTATTTATTATTTTTATTTTAGCCTAGGCATAGTCCACTACCTAGTAAGCTATAGCCTTAGTAATACGCTATACCTAGGTAACTTAATTACTAGGGATAAGGCTAGTAATTTTATTATAGTATTTTATATCTTTAGGATATTTAAATTAGTCCTAGTCTATTATTAGGTTAGTCTTGCCTCTCTAGATATTAAACTATTCTATACCTATGTTTAGGTAGTAGTAGCTCTATGCTAGCTTTCTTTCTCTAGTATGAATTACTATTAGTGTCTTATCCTTATACTTACCTCTAGCCTTACTATAATGTAGTATTATAGGGGGGGGTAAAAAGAGGTAAGGAATTTAAATATTAATGCGGTTTATATTTTAGAGGCGGTTCTAGACCTTTAGAGCGGTGCGGAAAGTTATGCGAAGGTTTTAGAAAAATTATATAATACTTAGTTATATTCCTAATACTAGGTTATTATTAGTATTATTATTATTATTATCTTTAGTCTATATATAAGCCTTAAGGTTACTCTCTTATTCTTAATTATTTACCTTATTTATATTATTACTAGTATTCCCTTTATAAGAGGTAAGGAATACCTAGAACTTCTTATCTAAGGGGGGTGTATAATAAGTCTTACTAGCCTATTACCTCTCTTTCTCCTTCTAATGCTTTATATTAGTATAGTTAGATAACTAGTAGCTATTCTTACTATAAATAAAGTATTATTTAGGGCTTTACTATATAGTCTTATAATAGCTTCCTTTACTATAGCTTTATTAGCTATATTAGTAATTTATAAATATAGCCTTAAATAAATCTTTCTCTTAATTCTAGTAGTACTAAGTACTTTTCTAGCTTAACTCTTTAATAGTAATTAACTTATAAAGATTTTCTATAAGGTTCTTAAAGCCTAGGGAGTATATATACTTTATTACCTAATATTTAGGTATTATTAGTTTCCCCACTAAGGAACGATACACTAGTGTAAAAGGTCTAATTTAACTCTGAAGGTAATGATAATTAATAATAACTAAGGAGCTAAGAAAGGGGAGAAGGAGAGGAATCTAGCTAGGTTAGAAGGTAAGTAAAAAAGGGGAAAAGTAAGGTAGTAGTAGCGTTATAGTGTAAGGGCACTATAATAGTGCGGGGTTATAGCTAATTACGTTATGTGTATCTGTTTAAAGGCCTTATATCTACCCTAACCTTTAGCTATAATTAAACTAAATAAGACCTAAAGGTCTAAAGGATTTAACACTAGTAGTCTCTCTTTTTCCTTTATAGCTAAAGAGCTTAAAAACACAATAAAAATTAGAATAAAGGAAAGTATATATAAGTAAATCCCTTAATAGGAATCCGCTACTCTAATTAGCTTACCTAGCCTTAGTTATTCTAGTTAATCTAGTTATATTAATCTAGTCTAGTTATTTTATTCCTTTAGGCCTCTATGCCTAATATTATAGGTCTCTTAACCTAACCTTCCACACAAATTATTAATTTATTTAAATTAATTAAGGTTAAAAGAGATAAATTTAGCAATGCCTTTATTATTATATTAGCTAGATTATTACCGCTATTAATCTATCTAACCTCGCAGATCTTATGCCTCTTATATAATTAATAAAGGGCTATAATATTAATTATTAGGCGCTTCTTCTTTATTATACCTAGCTTTATAAGATATTTATATAGTAAAAAAGAGTTAGTATATAGGATTATTAGGATCTAAGGCATCTTTAATTAGTTAGTAATCTGCTTAAGGGTTATAAATATTACGTATATAATATCTACGCCTTAAACTAAACTATATAGCTTACTTATAAGCGCGCTATAGGTAACTTACTTGCTTTTTATTAAGCTATATATAATAATATTACCTCTTATAATAAAGGTATTATTATCTTATATTACTTTATTACTAATTATAATTATATATCTAATCTATAAGCTAAGGTCTACGTTATTAGCTAGTAATCTATTTACAAATATAAAGAGCTTTGTCTCTTTAAGGGTTAAGGGAATATACTATAGTCCTTACTATTAATTCTTAATCTACTACTTAAGGCGCTTATTAAGGTATTTAATATTATTAAAAGAGGGTTTTTAGTGTTATATAGTAATAGAAAGGTTATAAGATATCTCTAGTTAGTATATAGTTATAATATAACTTCCTTAGGCTTACTATTTTATGTATTCTTACTTTACTACTAGTAATTAAGGATTAACTTCCTTAATCTTCTAACTTTAGCCCTTTTAGGTTAGAATTAATAAGTTATTAGTGTTTTATATTAAGATATAGCTATTAAAAATAAGGGGATTCCTAGTTATTAATTACTATTTTTCTTTTACTATAAAATTAGCCTTCTAAAGCTTCTTTTTTTCTTTTCTAAAGAAATTATTATTACTAAGTCCTAGAGTATTATTTATCTATATCCTTATAATACTAAAGAGGTTCTTATTACTTAGAGCTATAATAAGTAAGTAAGGGTTATAAGTTAAGGTTATTATATTAAGCTTATCTCTATAATAATAAAAGTAAATTACTTACTAGTAAGTTCCTGCCTTTATAATTCTATAAAGAGGCTTAATTACTAGTATTACTATACCTTTAGGAAAAAGGTAAGTAATCTATTTTAGTAGTCTTATAATAATAAGTCTATTTAGCTTTATTTATAATTAAATATAAGCCTATATAATATCCTAGATCTAAATATAAATACCTTTTCCCCTTAATAATAAAGTAAGGGCTATAATTAGCTATTAGCTTACTTACTATATTATTATTAATTAAGTTAATATAGCCTTTTTTCCTTTATTATTATAGCCTTATACTATAAGGTATAACTTCTTATAGGGTAATTCTATTTCTTTACCCTTAATTTCTCTTACTATATAGGAATTAAAGATCCTATAGCCTTAGTGCTTTACTAGGTTAAATATTATAAATTTAAATATATTATAGGCTTAAAGGGTATTAATCTTAGCCTTATTAGACTACTTAAAGGGCTTCCCTAAAGTTATAATCTTTCCCTCTTAGTAAAGTTAAAAAGTAAGGTTTTAATTAGCTTTTTTCTTTACTATAAGGAATACTATATTTAGTATTTCTCTAGCTATAAGCTTTTTAATTAAAGCTTTCTCTTAGTCTTTATTAATAAATATAAAGTAATCCTTAAGATTTACCTTACTAAGGCTATAATCTTTAGCTTTATTAGCCTTAGTATTTAATACTATATCTTTATTAATATAAAATTAGACTATAAGGGCCTTCCTTAGCCTTCCTTACTTTGTCTTTACTAAAGCCTTTTCTTTCTCTTCTTCTATTACCTTTACTTATATTACCTTCTCTAATACTAGGTTTACTAGTAGCCTATCTTCCCTAGCTATCTTTACCTCCTTATAGGCCTTTTTTTTCCTTTTACTAGTAATACTAGGGTTATTATATTCCCTAATACCCTAAGGCATTACTTCCTTACCCTTTATTCTAGCTTTATAATATAGCCTAACTACTATAAAGTAAAACTTTACTAGGCTATAGGGTATTTCTATAGTATAAGTCTCCCTATTAGTAGTAAGTAGCTTATAAGGGCTATACTACCCTCCCTTTTCTCTATATATATATATATTAGCCTATAGTAGTAGCTAATATATTAGTAATATATCTAGGCTATTCTAGGCACTAAGGGTATTATAGACTTACCTCTTAGCTAAGTAATAGTATACTTTATTAGTAGCCTTCTAAATTACTTTAGCCTATTAAATAATAAAGATACTTAGTAGTAACTTATCTATTATCTATAAGTAAGCTCTAAAGACTAGTAGGGTTAGCACTAGGCTATTTAGTCCTACTAAGTTATTAATAGCTTTAATAGCTATCTAGAGCTATTATTTAGGCGTAAGTTTACTACTAATTAAGTCTATAATAATATTATAAGCCTAGCGTAAGGGTCTATAATATCTCTTTACCTTTCTAATACTATTATAGGCTTTAATAGGCACCTTATTAGTTTTAATTAATATTAGATAGGTATAGTGCCTAAATTTAGTAAAAGTAAAGTTCTTACTAGTATTATAGATAATAGAGGGCTAAGATATATATTAATCTAGCACTCCCTAATAGTATCCTAGATATTATAGGCCTTTTACTTATTAGGATTAAGGAATTAGGCTACTTAAAAGGAGGTTACTAAATTAATAATATAAAGGACTAGTTAGGAGTTAATTTATATAATATTAATAATAATTTTATAGTTAAATTTATAGTTAAATTTATAGTTATCCTTAATTATAAATTTAAATTAACTAAGGGCCTTTCTATTTATTTAGTAATAGTAGTAAACCTTAGTTAACCTCTTAATTACTTAGTGCTTAATATTATAACTAGCTTATTAGAGAATCTTTATAAGCTATTAAACTAAGGGATAACTAAATCTTTAGTGTAATTAATAGATATCCCCTTCTAATAGGTAAAAAGTAACTATTTCTTTTACCTCTAGTAGCTACTATAAATAACCCTATTACTATATAATTAGTATAGTCTTATTACCTTAAATTAATATATTAGTAAGGTTATTAATCTTAATATTTATCCTATCTATATTAGTAATAGAGAAAAGGAAGGGTATAGTAATACTAATAATATAGAAATCTAGCTTACTAAGCTCTATAAGCATGCTAATAATGCCTTATATTATTACCTCCCTAGCACTAAATTTAATAACTTACTAGGGATAAGGTTTAATCTTTAGTAAGGGTATTAGTTTTATTAAAGCCTTAACCTATATAATACCTATACTTAATTTACTTATAGTACCTATATTAGGTATAATCCCTTTAAAGACCTCTTTAGAATAGTGTTCTTTAGAGATATATAATATAAGCCCTTTATTAGAGTCTTAAGGTTTATATAGTTCTTACTTAAGGAAAGTATATTAGAATACCTAATTATTAAGGGTAGTAAGGATATTTATATTAATAAGGGTATTATTAACCTCTAGCCCTAAGTAAAAGAATTATATAATACTTAATTATACCCCTAATAATAGGTTATTATTAGCATTATTATTATTATTATCTTAGGCCTATATATAGGCCTTTAGGTTACTCTCCTATTCTTAATTATTTACCTTATTTATATTATTACTAGCCTTCCCCTTATAGAAGGTAAGAAATACCTAGAACTTCCTATCTAAGGGGGGTATATAATAGGTTTTACTAGCTTACTGTTTATTCTTTTCCTTCTAATACTTTATATTAGTGTGGTTAGTTAACTAGTAGCTATTCTTACTATAGATAAAGCATTATTTAGGGCTTTACTATATTATTCTATAATAGCTTCCTTTACTATAGCTTTATTAGCTATACTAATAATCTATAAATATTACCTTAGATAAGTCCTCTTCCTATTACTAGTAGTACTAAGTACTCTTCTAGTTTAATTCTTTAATAGTAATTAACTTATAGAGATCTCCTATAAGGTTCTTAAAGCCTAGGGTATATATATACTTTACTACCTAGTATTTAAATATACTAGCTACTATATTTAGTATTTACTTATAAAGCTTTATATTTACTATATTAAAAGGGTATAACTCTTTATAGATTTTCTTTAAGGTAGTTAATATAATCTTAAGGCACTTAAGCTTAGTCTTATTAGGGTTCTTAGTAATAATATTAATAAGGGTTATACTACTTTATTTATATTAATAGAATTATTAATTACTTTTTATCTTAAAGTATTAATAAATCTTAGTAATTATCTCTTTATATAAAAAGTTCTTACCTAAAAGGTAATTAAGGTAATATTACTTAGTATCTTCTATTAATATAATAGGAAATACCTTTTAGAAGTAGAATTAGGGGAGGTTAATATAGTTATATTTACTCTAGAAAAGGATAATCTTTAGTATAAGGAAGTTATATAGCTTTTTACTATATTAGTTACTATTCTTATATATCTTTATAAGCTTAGAGATTTTCTTTATAGTTTACTTATTAGAGAGGGTATATATTATTAGTAAAGTAAGTTCTTAGGGATAGGGGCGTTATTTAGGTTATAGGTCCTAATATTAAGGGGAATGTGTCACGACTTCGGTCGTAGGTGAAATAAACAGAGTAAAGGCTAAGATACACGGTCGCCACTAGATAAATACTACCTAGCTAGTGGTATATAAAGGTCTTAAACTCTAACCTTCTATATATAATATAAGTAGTCTTTACTAAATACCCCGCTAGTGCGCATATAGCTATCTAGTAGCTAGCTAGGCTCTTAGTTATATATAAGACCTAAGGTTTATCTAAGGCTTTATTATATAATTACCTTATCTCTAACCTCTATACTCCTAATATACTACTCTCTTAATATATAATTATCCTTAATTAAAAAAAACTAGCTACTTACCTAGTATAAAAACACTATATACTCTTATAGGTAATAACTAACTTAAAAAGGGGTTAGGGTTTATTATAACTCTTTATAGGGTAATATATTACTAAATAAATAATAATCTTAATAATATTAGGTTATAAATATTTCCCTACCTTATCTATTAACCCTAAATAGTAATAACCTTATTACTCTAATATAGTAAAGTAAATGCCCTTAGGTATTATATAACTAATTCTAAAAGGGTAAACTACCTATATTAAATTTTATAATTAGATTAAATAAATAGGGTACTATATACTATTTAATTAAATAAAGTTATTTATAAATACTAAGGTAGTTATATTAATCTTACTATAAGTTTATAGCTAGTATATATATCTAATAGTAGTAGCTATAACTATAAATATTATAATTCCTAGATTAGCTATATATAATATATAGATTACTTAAGGGGTCTAGGGTTAATATAAAAAAGACCTATTTTTTCCCCTTTTTTATATACTTCCTTTCTCCTATATTCTCCTTAGATATTATAAGTTACCCTTACTTACTTAATAGTAGCTTTATAGCTACTATTATAAGGTAGTTACTAATATTTTATAGTGTTATTTTATTATTCTTATTTACTATTATTTATTCTTACTATAATTATTAGTTTCCTTTTTTTTTACTTATAGTTTCTTTAGTCTATTACTACTAACTTATTACTAGCTAACTATATTTACTAATTATACTATAACTCCTCTTATAGTTCCTTCTTTATCTAAGAAAACCTCTTAAAAATCTTTAGAAAAGTTACCTAAAAAATCTCCTTAAAAAAGAATAGCTTTTAAAATCTTTATATAAGTTTATTACTTACCCTTAAAATATACTTTACTAACTTATAGCTAGTATCTCTAGTAGTATAAAAATCCTATATATACACTATACTTAGTAAGTAGCTATATAGAATATAGTTCTTAAAGATAGTACCTATAAACTACTATAATATATTAAAGAAGGAAAGCTTACTCTTACTAAATATAGTAACTCTATAAGTATAACCTTATTACTAGTTTATTATTTACTATTACTAACTTATATAGTAAACTTAATAAAATATACTTACTATATATAAAATAATAAAGGCTATATTAGAGTATATTCTCCCTTTCTAAGTGCTATTTTTACTTTACTAATATATTACTAATACCTTATATAAATTATAAAGCTTTATAAAAAGCTTTTTAACTATATTAATACTACTCCTAATCTAGATAAAAGTCCTTATTACCTTAATATAATAAGTATAATACTAATTCTTATTCTCTTAATTACTACTAACTTACTACTAGCCTCTTATATAAGTAAAAAGAAAGTTATATAATACCTTACTTACTATAAAAAACACTAATAAGTATAGTTATCTCTATTATACTTAATTAATTACTAAAACTACTTATAAAGTAAATACTAATAAATATATTACTATAGTATTACTCTCTAATACCCTTAACTTAGAGATATAAATTAATATCTTAAATAGTTTATACTTTATAGCTTAGAATATCCCTATAGTTAGTTTCCTAAAGCTCCTATAGTTAATACCTTACTAACTTTTTACTAGTTTACCCCTTATTTTACTATACTTCCTACTTATATTAGACCTCTAGAGTTACCTAAAGACCTCTAAACTTATATCTATAAAGAGAGGGACTTCTCTAATAATAAGGCTTCTATTAAGCCCTTTATTATTTCTAAGGCCCTTATTAATACTCTAGTACCTAAGAATATAACTAAAAATACTAGGGCTATAAGGGCTAATATAATTATAAATTAATAGGTACTAGGTAGCTATATAGTAAATTATTTAAGTAATATAACTTATTTTAATATTATACTATATACCTTTTATAAAATATAATTCTATATTAATAACTTAGCTACTTAGTTATTACTTATAGTTAATAATAATATCTATTATAATAAAATCCCTTTTCTTTACCTATAAATTTTCTAAAGTATTATAGCTTTTCTATTTAACTAGATACTTATAATATCTTCTATTATAGTAATATAAAATAATTCTCTTAACTTTAAACTCTTATTTATTATCTTTAATATTATCTTATAGTAAGAATATATTTTCTATATTAGTTAGGTCCCTAATAAAAGGTTTAAGGCTTATAATATTAAAAATATTATATAAATATATCCTAGGTAGTAGCTTTAATTAATATACTAATCTATAATTCCTAATTACCTTCTTAATTTTATATAGGCCTAAATACTTTATAAATAGCTTCTTACTAGGGTATTATAAGTTAATATTCTTTATTAATAGTAAAATATAATTACTAATATTAAACTTTATTAGAGTTCTTTTCTTATTATAGTACTTTATATACTAAACTTATAAGTTACTTAAAAGCTTTTTAATTATAGTGTATTTCTCTCTTAATACTAGGACTTTACTTTCCGCTTAGTTATTTACTATAGGGATATCTATAACTACTTACTATAAACCTCTAGGGTTATAGCCTTATAATACTTCTACTAGTATATAGCTATAAGTTATATAGTTACTTATATTATATATAAACTATACTATTAATAAGTTATTAGCCTAATTAGTCTATTTAGCGTAGGTAAAAGCTCTTAAATAATACTCTAAAACTTAATTTAGACGCTTTATTTGCCTATTTATTTATAGGTAAAAAGTAATGCTTAATAGCTACT
>JFGX01000097.1:0-80179 GCA_000729855.1 Epichloe aotearoae | reverse complement strand
GATCAAGTTCCACTGGCTGCAGCCCGGCCGTGAGTCGTGACAAAGCCCAGTGGCACAACATGTTGGCGAAAAAAGGGAAACGGTCTCAATCTCTCACCAAGTCAGTTTCCACGAGCTAGGCAGCACTTGGCAAGGGGCCTGCGGATAAATGAAAGATGGGGGGTGGCCCTATGTATGACGAAGAACCAACCCCCCCCCCCCTGGGCGATGTCTCCGCGGGTTATGTATGGAGGAGTATGTACAGTGACCGACTAACTCCTTTTCACTTCCAAAGCATCAGCAAGGAGGACAAGGAACAGAGGCAGAGGTCGCTTCTAAACGGCGGGCGGCACAACATTCCACGATATTAACAGAGGGTTGGGTCGTGGAAGACGCCCCGTTGTGGATGGGGACAACGGCCGAGGTCGCACCAACGTCGGCGGCGTGTGGCTATCATCCAGAGTTCCCGGCGCTGGGGGGCTGGGGGGGGTCTTGTTGCCTGGTGCTGGTGCGGATGGGAAAAGTCACAAAGTGCGACTTCTTGGGGGCGGCGAAGCGGTTTCTGCCATCCGTCATTCCTCGTTCTTCTCGCAGTGAATCATCTTTCCTGTCTGTCAGTCTGACAGGCACACACACACACGCACGCACGCACACAGGAACCTGCAAGCGTATCGCGGCTAAAGCCTGTCACCCATCGTGCTTGGGACATGATCGCGGTGCGACGTGGCGGCCCGATCCTCCCCACACCTTTCAGCGAAAAAACTCAGAACAGGGGGGGTGGGCAGCAGGGGGGGACAGGCTGACGGGCCAATGACTGGCGATTGGGGGCTGTTACGGGGAGAGGCCCCCCGGGCGTGTGTCTAGCCGGAGCCAGAGCCACGGCCTGTTGTTGGTGGGTAACGGCGGCTCTCGCACGTCGTAGCTGTCAAGAAATCGACAGGAAAGGCTGTGTCCATCCATGCTGATCGTCGACTTGATGAGCCAGTTGCATCCTTTCATTTTGGCATGCACTTTTTTTTTTTTCTTCCCCCCAAAAGAGTGCCACTTTTTAGCCATTTGCCAAGTGCCGATTTTCTTTTTTTCCTCTTCTCCGCCTTCTTCTGGGATCCCGGGCGCATTTGGCGGTTTATTAGCAGGATTCAGGGGTTGGCTCCGTTTCGGATCGGATCCCCCCCCCCCCCCTTCCCCCTCCAAAACGCCATTTATTTCGTTGTTCCTCTTGCGATCGATGCATGTAGCAATGAGAACAGGGCTTCCACTCCTCCGTGCTCAAGGAGACATGACCGGCTCTTCCTTCGGCAAGAGCCCCCCGTCGTGGGTTGTGGGCGGGTAGTTTTATTTCATGTAGCTGAGCACAATGGACGACTTGGACCAGCGAGGCCTTGTTTTTCCAACGGCTCTCGACGCGGAGAAATGCTCATAATGTCCAATCTGGCTGCCAACAAGGATACGGCGGTTCTCGATGCAAAAGCAAGATATGAGACAATGTCCCGAGACCTGGCGAGATTCCTAATTTACGGATACTCGACACCCCCGAGTTGGACAATGACCCGGCCATCATGTTCCGTGATCATCGATGGGGGCCCACCAGGGCGATAACAAAGCGTTTCTTACGGAAGAAACAGGAAATGGAGAAAAATAAAAGGGGGGAGGGGGGGGGGGGGGGCCAGGGTTCCGGGATCTCAGCCCACGTCGGCATAACCAGTGCGTTATGGTCTCGCGGACCCCCGTCTTCGGTAGAATGTACTCGGTGGCACTTTTCAACACTGGGCCCTTGTTTAAAAACAGACGTGGGATAGACGACGCCTACACAATAAGAAGGGGAGGCGCCGCCAAGTCGCCTGAGCGTGCTCAATACAGCTGAAGCTAACGGACCCGTGGAAAACTGAAGCGAGAACTCCGTGTGAAGCCCTATATCGTGCCTCTACGCGTGCTGATTGGAATATGCCCGTCTACCACCTGCGACCACCCGCCGCAACGCACCATACGTAGACGTATCTTGCGTAGGCCGAGTTGCATCTACTTCGCCAAGTCCGCGCATGCTCATGGTTCTGCGCACATTTGCTTGCTACTGTGTTTTTTTAGAAAAAGACATGGTCGGGTCTCTAGGATGGCGATACTCTTACATAAAGCGATGTTAAGCCTATAGTAATTCATATGTAATCAAGTATTCTCTTCTCTTGGTCTAGTTATTCAATGGCATCATGTGTGAACCCAATCTTACCGGGTCTTCTACATGTTTCCCAGACCATACATCTCCTAGATCTCAACGACTCATTGATTCCGCCTACTATTCTATACTGTCGCGTTAAATCGTGAGCGTACCCTGGAGGGGCAAATCTCGACTACTTGTTCCGACATGAATGGCATACTGGCCCCCGCCACGTTGCCCGTGTTGCGCACCTCCACGGCCACCAGGGCAATGTCATGGAACAGATCTGCTGGCCCCCCCGGCACAATCGCGCCCAGCGGCCATTCGCCCGAGTTGCCGCCCTGCACGCGCCGAATCGATAGATTGGCGAGACGGAAGGTTGTGTAACTCAGACCGAAGCCGAACTCGTACCTCGGCGAGACGTTGTGCTTGTCAAAGTACTTGTAGTCGAGGTACACCCCTTCTGTGAAATCGGACTGCGGGAACTTTTCGAACTTGCCGGCTGGCTCATCCGGTTTCAGCAGATGACCGTAGTCCGACTCCTGCCTGGCGACCGTGTAGCTGAGCTTCCCGGACGGCGAGGCTTCTCCGTACAGCAGCTTGACGAGGCTTGTCCCACTCTCACGCCCCGGCAGGTGGGCAAATAGAATGGCTGTGACGTTGGGGTGGTCGACGAACCCCTCGACAAGGCGTGGCCCGGCATTGTGAAGCACCACAATTGTCTTGCTGCACTGCCCGGCAACGGTATTGACGAGTGTGTCCGTGAAGTTGTCCGAGAGCCTGGGACGATCGTACCCTTCGGAGGCCCAGGCATTGCCAAACACGATGCATGCTTCGCTGCCGCCTACGACTGCCGGCTCTGGCATGCCAAAGTCGTGGTACAGAGCAGTGTCATCTTGCGCGGCTCTCACAGAGAGCGCGTCATATGGAGCGACGAATACAGCCGGGGTCGTTCCTCCGGAACCGCCGCCGCCCATCATCGTGCCGTTGATGGCAATGTCTGGCAGTCGTGAACTCGACGAGTTGATCACACCCGCAACAGCCGAATCCAAGCCGATGGGTGTCATGCCGTAACGCCATAGATAGATGGACAGTCCGCCCGGTCCCGGAGATGAGGAATCGGCCGATCTTGCCGAGTACCCGAAGAGGGAAATGACCCGAGGAGATCGCAGGGGCAGTGTTTCCTTGGTGTTCTTCACGAGTACGTGTCCCTCAATGGCTCCCTCGAGCAGCGTTGGTCGGTCTCTTGGATCGCGGCCCTCGACAGTTTCGTGAGGCTGTCTGACGTCAAATGGCATGCCAATGCCCGGTTTTGGGAATTTTGTGTCCTGTCCGAATTGATACCAGGCAGTCAAGATTCTGCATCATGAAATCAGCAAACTGATAAACCCCGCCCCCCCCCTTTCTTTCTTTCCTACAGCCAAGGTGAATATTCAGCAAATAGTACCTCGTGGCCATATCTGTAACTCGAGATTCGGGAACAGATCCGTTCCTGACAGCCTCGATGAGATGGCTGCCCCAAAACTTGCTCCCACTTGGCATGACCATGTCCATTCCCGCAAGAGCTGTGGCAACACCAGCATGTTGTGCATCCCAGTCGGACATGACGAAACCCTCAAGTCATTGTTAGCCAAGACTCATTCAGAAAGACATGGAATTGGGTCAAATGACAAGCCCACCTGGAAGCCGAGTTCCGTTTTCAAAATTCCATTCAAAGTCTTGCTATTGGCACAACCATACGAGTTGTTGATGCGTTGATATGAACACATGATGTTGGCAGTGCCGGCGCGCACACCGTCTTGGAAGGCCCTGGCATGGCATCTAGAGTTAGGGAGAAAACAGTCGTCGTCTTCTTCTTCTAAAACAGGAGAGAGGAATCGCCGCCAGGAGCGGATGCAACGACATACCAGAGATAAACTTCATGCATAGTTTTGTCGTCAATGTTGGACGACACAGCCTCGACTTCGTCGGCAACTGGATTGCGGTTCAACTCTTGTTCGTTGGCAATGTAATGCTTTTGTCATCATGTTAGAACAAGAACATCAATCAGAGTGTGAGAAGGGGAAACAAAAAATGACGTACCTTGAGACTTGTTTGCACGCCCTCGCTTTGAACACCTTGAATCGTTTGCGCCACCAGAGAGCCAGACAGATACGAGTCTGCCGAGAAGGCTTCCCAGTTTCTGCCTCCTTTGGCGACTCGCCAAGCTGGTCCAACGACGGGTCCCAGAAGCACGTTGACTCCTTTCCTCCTGAACTCGCCGCCCATGGCAGCGCCGCGCCTGCGTGCCAAGTCCTTATTCCAGCTGGCAGGGAATGAAATGTTAGGAGGCCATCATGTCATGGCCCATGTCGGATGCTCAGTTGAGAGAAGGGAAGGGAAGCAAGGGAAGCGCACCTTGAGCCAACATGAATACCTGCAGGATATGCGTTTACCAAATCGGTGTTGCGAAGACCGTTGCCAGCATCACTCACGCACATGCCAGGAAAGTTGAGCCGCTCATTCGGAGGAATGCTCCCCGAGCAGCCTGTTTTCAAGTCGACACCTCCAGTCACATTCACCTTCTCTTCCAAGCTCATCTGGGCGACCAACGCCTTTGCCTTTTCGTATGCCGCGGCCCACTCGGCTCCTCCCGTCATTTTAGCTGGAGCAAATTCGTTAGCTGCTGTGGCGGCAATGAACATCGTCTAATCCGCAGGGGCCCCTAATAAACATGCGCATGCAACGTACGAGACGGGTAGACGGCGGGTGACTGGCCATAGAAATACGTGTCGCTCGTAATTGCATCGTTGGCAGCGGCCGCGAGTGCTGCCAGACCAGCAACGCCGGACAGCCAGAGTCGTGATTGTGTGACCATGGTCGCCGGTTGTTGCACGTCCTCGGCAGCTATAGCTCTAGATAGATAGCTCTAGATAGCTCTAGATTGGGGGCCAACCTCGAAACTGGACGCTTCCTGCTTTTATGTTGGCTCAAGTTGGTGTGCACGTGTACGGATTACGGAGTAGCGAAGTCCGTAAGTAAGCATTGAAAGCACCAGGGCGTGTACGGACTACGGACGTACTGCCGCTTCTTCATGGCGTGATTTCTTTTCTACCAGACGCCAGCGATGCGACCGTGTCCTGTCGGCTGTACGGACGTATGAAGGCTATGGAATAAGGCTTTTCAGCGAGCATTGCTAATGTCAAGAGACAACAAGACTGTAAAAGGTGGGGCCAAGCGGGGGCAGCTGCACCGGCAATTTCTGGCCGCACGAATAGCAATACTCGTTTTAGCGAATCTGCGCGGGCGCGGGGAAGCCAGCGAAACAAAAAGTCTAAATTGGGGCAGGAGCGACAACAACGCACACTTTCCGCCAAGCTAGTCATCGCTAAATCGCTGGCCACTGCGGACTAGCCTCCTTTCTTTTCTTTTCGCACACACATGCATGCATGTTTTTTTTTAAAAAAAGTCAACTTTTTCCCACCATCTTCGTTATCGTCAACGTCATATCCCAAGTATGGACTGAATTGCCCCTCATCCACATCCCCCCCTTCGAGATCTGGCACAGGTCGCACCCGTGACCACCACAGAAAATGTGAACGAAAACCACCAATGAAAGTAAACAAACAGGCCACGAGCAGCAAGCTAGCGAGCCTCTGGGTATCGGGATGCTGCAACTGCGCCAGCGTCGGTACAGCGAAAGATTCCTCACTCGGCCAGCCAGCCAGCCTCGGTTCCTGCATACCCATGGGGTGAAATAGATGGCGGCTCCTCGGGATGCCGTCCCTGTCGGATTCCACAAGCATCATCAGCGCGCCCCGTCGCCGCTCCCGCGCGACATCTGGGAACAATTCGGAAGAGACTTGTCGTGCCGTGTGCAGCCCCTTGGTGTCGCTTTGCTAGTAGTATACGTTGCAAGTTCACCGCTCGTGGGCCCAAGTAAGCTGGGTGAGTGACGTCAGGGTTGAGAAATTAAAGTTGAGCGGTCGCGGTCGTAACCCATGTAGTCATGGATTTTTTGTTCAAAGATTTTCAAGATGCAAAATAGGGGGGCTGCTTTTGCCGCGTTTATGCGTCAGTTTCGCTTGAAAAAAAAAACGCCTGGTGATAATTGTCACCGGCGGACAAACGATTAGCGAAGATGACGTGTATGCGTATGTCCGAGTGCGAGAACAAATTGCAAGTCCGCGATGCATTCCTCTGCAATGGGAGCAAAAAAAAGGTTAAACGTATAGAAAAGTCATGTTCCGGTCGTCGCCTAAACCAGAACTTGCCATCATTGTCACAATATCAACTGCTTCAGATTGCGCTGGATGATCATGTCTTGTACGGAACCCATCGTGATCTTTAGCAAGTTGGTGTCCGTCGCGTTGGTGAAGTGTCCGTAGATTTCCTTCTCGGGGTTCCGGCTCAGCGCGCGGAACTTGTCTAGGAAGTACTTGCTGGCGGCCTTGTAATCGGCCTCGGGGCCGTGGTAATCAGTGAAACCATATTTGGTGATGGGGCTCTTGGGCAGTTTTTCTCTGAAAAGGTCCATCTTGTTGAGAAACAAATTCATGGCCGACTTGGTGAACCAGTGAGAGTTGGCGATGGACTCCCACAGCATCAACGCTTCGTTCATTTGGTTCTGCCAGATTTGTTAGCCGTCGAAGCTCGTCCCGCGGGTGTTTGCCCAGCGACAGCGACATACCCCGTCTTTATCCTCAACCAGACACTGGTCGTAACCGCTAATGGCAACAAGGAATAGCAGGCAGTTTACGTTTTCGAAGCAGTGGATCCATTTCTTGCGCTCTGATCGCTGACCACCCACGTCAAACATGCGGTACGTCAGCTGGCCGAGGTCAAAAACACTCTCAGTAATGCCTGTGGTCCGGAGTCGTGAGCGAAGCAAGTCCTGGTTGTTTGGCACGTATCCATCGGCCCAAATTCGGTCCATGTCATCAATGAAGCTGCGTCGACCTGGTCAGCATCATCCGCCGCATATACCCACGGACCCCAGAAACAAGTTTCTTCTCAAGTAGCTCAAGTAGGGAGGGAAGGAAGTCAGACAGACGCACTATGCCAGGTTGTCGTGCAGCGCATATTCGTTGCCTTTGGCGATTGCCCTTCTCACTCCACCGTCTTGCCACAAGATTTTGATAGGCTCCAGGTAGTCTTGTGGAAGCTTGTCTTCTTGGCCGAGTTCGAGATCTACGAGAATGTGCGCCATGTATTTCTATAGCGCGAGTCAGCAAGCCGTTCGTCTTATCAGCCGTCGAGAAGCAAACACGCATCATGGTAAGAAAGACCTGCCTCATTATCGGGGTTATCGAAGCCGTAATTCAGCTCTTGCATGGCCTCGAAGATGGTACGGAAGGATTGAATGATGTTGCTGAAAACAACGGGTTTCCATTCGAGCCGCTCATGTTTGGTAAAGCCTTGGGAATAGATGAGCTTCATCTGTTTTAGGATGGTAGATTTGCCCGACTCGCCGGCGCCTGCAGGTCACACAAAGGTCAGCAGGCTGGATGGGGCGCACGGAGAGATTGCCCACGCAGGAAAGCTTCCGTCACACGCGTCACACGGCATTGAACATTCTACTTGTTGCATGAGAGAATCGCGGCTGCGACGAGGGAAGCTGCTACAGAAGAAGTCTGGTCGGATGTGTTCCGCGAGATGTGGCGTACCCAGAAGGAGAAGCTTGACTTCCTTTGACATGCGCTTCTCATCTTGACGAATGCTGCGGTCGATATCGCGCGAGCGGGCCACGCCGCTATTGTCTGATTCCCGGCTGCCAAAACACATGTTGACCCAATCTGGACAAGACGTGATTGACGCCGGACAGGTAAATAGGATTGCCTTGGACGGGCGTCCGGTCGATATTCTTGTCGCGGGTGAGGGGGCGGGGCGGTCGCTAGATTCGAGGGAGGCTGGCTGGCACTCGGGCCGGTCCAGCGGCAGGTGGCAGAGGCACGTCTGTGCGACGACAAAATGCGACGACAAAACGCGACGACAAAACGCGACGACAAAACGCGACGGCTCGACAGCTCGGCCGACAGTCGAAAAGAATGTCGATGGCGCCTACTTTATGCCGCTGAATCAAACGGCAGGTGATGGAGGAAAATTTCACCCTGTTGGCCAAGTATGGAGCACCTTTTTGCTGTGCTGGCTTGTCAACAACGTTACCATTGACAGGTCTGTGTGGGAAGCACCACCAGACAGACGGACAGACAGAGACAGGTACTCACTTATAAGCTTGACAGGGGACAGGAAAAAAAAAAGGAAAATGAGCCACGAGCAGGGACCTATATGTCTTGTTTCCCTTGAGCCACATGTTGCGCCAAGGATCCAAGGATCACGACAAGGGGGTCTGATAGGTGGAGCCTTCCTTCGAATGACCCAGGGCCAGTGGCCAGGGTGCCGCCGGCGCCGATTCTCCGCGACAAGCAAAACGATGCCATCGAATGGCCGTCACGGTCGTTTACCCGGTTCGAACAATCAGTTTCTTGCTGGCATGGATTGTTGTTGTTGGGAACATCTGTTTTTGCACTGTACAAGGCTAAATCTGGGTAAAGACCAGACCTGTCAATCATGCCATGCCATGCCATCCATGCCAGCCAAGTTCCAACGCCATCCTATCCCACTGGAGTGGATCACTGATTGCCAGGATTGCCAGGCTATAAGGACTACGGACTGTAATAGCAGCAGTCTTTCATCATCCAAGCAGTCATATTCTACGATGAAAATCTTGTCCAGTGTCCGACCAAATTGAAAAAGCCGTACTCCGTGAGGAAGATGTGATTCCGTCGAAGCAAACACACATCCTTACCCGGCCGAGAGTCTGAGCAAAAGAAAAAACTGCTCACGAGGCGGCACGGGACGCTGATCCCCATCCCTGGGTGGCGCCGCCAACAACCGGCTGCCAGTTTTTTTGCTTTGGCTTGCCTGAAACGAGCTGCAACGTACGTTTGTGAATGGCTCGCCTCGCTCGCTCAAGCAAGCATGTGAAAACCAGCTCGAGGGCTCGGCATGAACGATTCTCGGCTGTCTGTCGTCTGTCAGGGGACTGACTGGCCAGTGTTGAATGTTATTGAATGTTATTATGCGGAGTAGAGGCCCCCCGAGACGCAGGCAGATCCCGCGCCCGGGTCGGTTCCCCGGCTGACCTGTGGTGATTATTCCTTGAATGCCCAATATTAGCCTCTGTTTTTTGCCCGATGGTGCCGACGAGCCGAGGGGAAGGGGGCACATTCTCCTGCAGATCGAATGAGGCGTGATAGTCATGTATAGCCCCGAGATCGACATGGCAATACCTTTTGTGTGGGAAAGGGAAAATGAGAGCCCGAGACACGATTGGCTTGTCTGCACTGTCCACTGTCCAGTCAGTGAACTTTGATCTGCCCCGCGGACGAAAAAAAGGACACCGCCAAAAAATTTGCACACCCCCACCATTGAATTGACAGCATCATCAGCCCATAGACATCATCAGGTCCCGTTCCCGTTACCGTGATACCCAGATTCTCGCATTCGACATTGCGAAACGTTTCTTCTTCTTCTTTCGAGATGTCTGAAATTGTTCACCCCACCATCAAGGGTTCGTGCTTTGCCCATATTTCTTGTCTTGGTTTTTTACTACCCCGCGCTCGCAATTGAAGCCCCTCGGTGCCCAGCGGAAAGAGACGTTGATTGCCATGGCACAGAGCGACAGAGCGCTACTTTCCTAATTGACTGTGCTATTATCGCAGTGGATTGCTAACATGAGTTCATAGATGGCTGGTTCCGAGAGATCTCGGACATGTGGCCCGGTTAGAATCCCCCACGCGCTGCGCTCAGGGCATTTTCCTCGCGAACCGAACCGGAACCTCATAATTCTTCTTAGGCCAGGCAATGACGCTCAAGGTCGAAAAGGTCCTCCACCACGAGAAGAGCCAGTACCAAGATGTGCTCATCTTCCAGTCCACCAACCATGGCACCGTTTTGATCTTGGACAACGTCATTCAGTGCACTGAGCGCGACGAGTTCTCCTACCAGGAGATGATTACCCACCTCGCCATGCATTCTCACCCCAACCCCAAGAAGGTTCTAGTCATTGGTGGTGGTGATGGTGGTGTTCTTCGTGAGGTTGTCAAGCACGACTGCGTCGAAGAGGCCATCCTGTGCGACATCGACGAGGTGAATAGGCCAGAAACAAAACGTCCCGTCTGAAGGAGAGAGGGGGGGGGGGGAGAGGAAACCACGTCAAGCTCACTAATGTCCTTCGCCTTGTAGGCTGTCATCCGCCTGTCCAAGCAGTACCTGCCCAACATGGCCGAGGGCTTCAATCACCCCAAGTCCAAGGTCCACGTTGGCGACGGCTTCAAGTTCCTCGACGACTACAAGAACTGCTTCGATGTCATCATCACCGATTCCTCCGATCCCGAAGGCCCCGCCGAGAGCCTGTTCAAGAAGCCCTACTTCCAACTTCTTCATGATGCTCTTCGCGATGGCGGCGTCATTACTACCCAAGGTTGTATGTTCTCATTTTTCTTGAGAGGAAAGTGCGGGGGGTCCCTAGGAGCGGCAGAGGATGATGAAACCATCATCGTGTTGCCCAGCAAATGAGCTGGATTCTTTCAACTGGTACTGAAGAATGAAAGACTTGAACGTACCCGTCCATCCTAGGGACTGCCCGAAGCTAGTGGCTGCTTTCCTGGCTCTGCTTTCGGTAGTCCCGAGTTGCATGACTTGCGCGCGAAAACCTGCTGGTTACTTTGACAGTCAAGTCCGATATTTGGGCCGTCCAAGTTGCGCTCCTAAACGAAACACCCTTTTCCATTTATTGAACTAGGCAGTCGTTATTTTGCTGACTGTTCCGTTTTTGCTTTAACAGCCGAGAACCAGTGGCTCCACCTGCCTCTCATCACCCAGCTCAAGAAAGACTGCAGGGAAATTTTCCCCGTCGCCGAGTACGCCTACACCACCATCCCGACCTACCCCTCGGGCCAGATCGGCTTCATGGTTTGCTGCAAGGACGCCAGCCGCGACGTCCGCGTCCCACTCCGCCAGTGGACTCCGGAGGAGGAAGAGGCCAAGTGCCGGTACTACAACTCCGAGATTCACAAGGCCAGCTTCATCCTACCCAACTTTGCCAAGAAGGCCCTTCAATAAAAGAGCTAAAGCTGCTCGGCACAGTTGGAAACATTTAAAGGGAAGGAGCTATTCGTATGCCCCGGTAACATATGATTTTGTCATGGCTGCAAATGCGAGCGCGTTGTGAAGAAAGAGATGTTGGTTGGACAAGAAAGTTTTTCTTCTCTACTTCAGCTGAGAGCTATTCTCAGCTCGTTCAAAGCCATTGCGGCTTCTCAGAACCTCTTGACTTGAGGAGGGACTTTTATGTCGCAGCATCTCCGCGACTATGTGAATAGAACCATGAATTGATGGTGCCATGCTCTTTTCTCACACACTTGACTCTCCAAACTGCACCTTGCTCTCACTCACATCAGGATACACATCAAACCTCCTCTGCGACCCCAACGGGATATTCCTCCTCGTCTCGGCCAACACATCCGGCTCCAGCTCCGCCTCGACAATCGTCTCCGTCTCCCCGGCCTCGACCAGCACCTTTGCCATGGGGTCAACAATCATGCTGTGGCCCCAAGCATTGTAGCTCGCGCCCATGTCCCTCGCAGGGCTGCACATGACGACGTAGATCTGGTTATCCACGGCCCTCGCCCGCGCCAGAAGCTCCCAGTGCAGCGGCCCCGTCGTCAGGTTAAACGCCCCGGGGTACACGAGGGCAAAGGCCCCCTTCCGAGCAGCAATGGTCGCCAGCTCCGGGAACCGCACGTCGTAGCAGATGGCCACGGCAATGGTCCCGTACTCTGGCAGCTCGATCAGCGTCACCTTGTCCCCGGGGCTGAGGACGTCGGATTCCCTAAAGGTCATCTTGCCGGGGATGTCGATGTCGAAGAGATGGAGCTTCCTGTGCGTCCCGAGCAGGCCGCCGTCGGGGCCAAACGTCAGGCTCGTGTTGTAGTACCTCTGCGAGGTGGAGGTGGCGGCGGCGGCGGCGGCGCACCTTTCGGGGACGGACCCCCCGACGAGATGGATCTTGTTGTCGGCCGCCATGGATGACAGCGCGTGGTAGGAGGGGGACTGCTCCGGGGTGGGCGGCGAGGGGAGGAGCGTCTCGGCGTGGTCGGGGAAGAACTGGCATCCGTAGGGGGAGTTGAAGCATTCTGGGAGCACGACGATGTTGGCGCCGTTGGAGGCGGCGCGGCGGACTTGGGAGGCCGCGCGGGCGAGGTTGGCCTTCTTGTCTGGTCCCGGGGCCAGTTGGATGCAGGCCAGCTTGACGGGCTTTTTGAGCACGGGGGCTGTCGGGCGGGAGGACATTTTGCGGAGCGGGTGCTTCGTGCACTTGGTGGGCAAGGAGAAGAAGGGTTTGGTCTGGTGGATGAGCTTGGTTGTCTGGACGAGGCAAGGTGCTCGCATGGTTGTTTTCTCTGGTTTTCTGCTCGGGATGCTGTCGACGGGCATGACGGCAACGGTGTAACTTGTCACTTGTGAGTCGTGACGTGACGGCCTGATGGGGGTCTGTGGTGGGCACTGGGCAGTTCTCCACAAACGCCTGGGCCAGTCAATTAATTGCCTGCTGCTGCCTGCCACTGCCACCCTTCACATCACTTGTCACCTACCGATATCGTTATCGAATTACTTCGCCCGTCATTCACCCTGACCTGCTCCAACAACCTTTCTCTCGTCTTTCCACACGCCGCCATACACTGCGTGTGCACGTCTTGCACGTCTCCAAGATGACTCGCGTCTATGTTTACTCGTTGGCCCTGGCGGCCTTTGGAGCCTGTGAGTCCTCACTTGTTTTCTTGTCTTGTGCATGCGCCGCCCCCCTTCCCTCCCCGCCAAGTCGGCCAATGACAATGACGTCTTTGAAGGTCAAGTCAAACCGACAATGCCACCACCGACATGTTCGCACGCCTCAGTCTTGAACAATGGAATACGCACGCAAGAGCGGGGAAGTTGAAAGGCCTGACTTTATCGCAAACTTGTTGAATTGCCACCACAAGTACCGTAGCTGACGCCGACAATGCAGCGACTGCCATGATCATAGCCTCCATTTTCCAGCCAAGCTGGATCTCGTACCACGTCACTTCACCCAGAGGCGACAGCTTTGATGTGCACGTGGGCTTGCATGAACGCTGCTTCAGTACGCATGACCCGCCATGCAGGCCGTACCCCCCTGCCGATTTATGCCAAGGAGAGAATGGGCGATACTTCTGCTCCGTATGGAGGACGGTCGGATTTCTCGCGTCCTTCTCCGCCATCCTGTGTCTCGCGACCTTGGTCTGCCTCCTAGTTGTCATCAAGGGCGGCAGGTATAGACGTGAAACCGGCTGGACCCTCGTCAGTGGCATGCTCACCATGGTGTCGCTCATTGAATTCGTCGTCATCTCCGCCGTAGCCTATCTGTTCGACCATGACGATCAGTTCACCATCCCCGGCTGGAGGCTCGACGTTTCTTGGAGCATCAGCCTCGCCAGTGCCATCGTTTCCTTGGCTAGCGCCGTAGGCCTGACGGTGTCGGCATATCTTGTGCCCCCTGAAGAAGGGTACGATTTTCTGGAGGACCCGCTTGATGCGTAAGCTGCAGGGAGGCTTGTTCGCATTCTAGCACTTTTGTCTTTGGACATGAAGCTCAGGAGCTTGCTTTGTGTATATACTTGAGGCGCATGGCGTATGTTTTTCACTCGGGCGTTTATAGGGTTGAAATACCTGCTGCATCTGCGGCAGGTTTATGGAGGATGGGGAGTACGGATTAGAACACGATTGAATACGATTGCCAGCGATAGCGACACCTTTCTTGCAGAGCCGCCTACCACAAAAAAAGGAACATGACTGTTCTTATAGGTGCTAATATGGTAGGAGACTCGAAAGAAACTAGTGGTATACGGACCGCACTTGGTTTTCAAAATGCGGAGGTCCTCGTCCTAACTCGTCTCGTCAGTCGAACCACAACCCCCGCCGACGAGGGAGGTCTCAGGTGGGGGGGAATGGGTGACGTCTCATGTCACGAACGTTGACCTACAAACACCAACGTTCATTGTCTGAACCTACGAACCCCAATACAAAAGCCACCTCATGATTATCCAGACCTTGTAAAAAAAAAAGACAAGACCGCCACATTTACTCCATCACATACAACAAGAACCCCAGACCAAACACAACAAGGCACAATGCCCCCGCCCGGCCTAACGCCCGAGCAACTCTCATCCTTCCACAAAGACGGCTACCTCATCATCCGCAACGCCCTGCGCCCAGAAACAGTCACGTCCCTCCTCGCCGAGACGCAGTCGCTCCTCCGGAACTTCTCCCTCGAGGACCACCCCCTCACGCGCTTCTCCACGGGCCAGACCTCGGAGCACGTGGGCGACGACTACTTCCTCACGTCGGGCGACAAGATCCGCTTCTTCCTCGAGGAGGACGCCTTCGACGCGGCGGGCAACCTGCGCAAGCCCAAGGACAAGGCCGTCAACAAGATCGGCCACGGCCTTCACGCGTCGTCGCCGCCCTTTGCGCGACTCATTGGGAGGGAGGGCCTCGTCGGGTCGGGGTCGGAGGAGGTGTCTCCCGCGGCAGTGGCAAGGTCCCTGGGGTACGTCGATCCGCGATGCCTCCAGAGCATGGTCATCTGCAAGCAGCCCGGGATAGGGGCCGCGGTGCCCCCTCACCAGGACTCGACCTTCTTGTACACGGATCCGCCGTCGGCGACGGGGTTCTGGTACGCGCTGGAGGATGCCACGCTGGAGAATGGGTGCCTGAGTTTCCTGCCGGGGAGTCACGAGTGGGCGGGCGTGGAGAAGAGGTTGGTGAGGAAGAAGGGGGGTGCGGGGACGGAGATGGTGGATAACGAGGGGAGTAAGTTCCCCCGGGGAAGGGGAGGAGGAGGAGGAGGAGGAGGTGGTGGTGCGAGGAGAGGCCGGGACTTGGACGGGGATTACGTGCCCGGGGAGGTCAAGGCCGGTGACTTGGTCTTGATCCATGGGAATCTACTGCATAAGAGTGAGAGGAATACGAGCGCAAAGGGGAGGATCATCTACACGTTTCACATCATTGAGGGTGAGGACAGGGAGTATGATGAGAGGAATTGGCTGCAACCTCCCGAGGGGGGTTTTACTAAATTGTACGCATGACGGGAATAACTGGGGCATAAAGATTTTTTTTTTGCATTGCTGCTTTCTAACTAATACGGACATCTTCCTATATGAATGTGATACAATCCCAAGTTTGTACCAGAAAAAAAAAAGAAAAAAAGAAAAAAAAGACCAATCAAATGGCCCTTACATGGCCGTACGGGGTATCCTGTTGTATCGTCCACCAGTGGCGGTGTGAATGCCATACATGGTACAGTCTAAAAAGGAATGCCGACATTCTTCTCCTTATTCTACGTCCCTTCCGTACATCCCGTGAGGGTAAATCTCTCAAAGTAACTCGTTTATATATCTAATCATCATCATCGGCACTATCGTCGTCGGAGTCGGACTCGTTCGCCGAGGAGGACGAAGAGGAGGATGAGCTGCTTGATGACTCGTAGCCATCGTCTTCTTGGTTGTCGCCATCAGCGTCGTCGTCGGATTCGGAATCGTCGGAATCATCTGATGAGCTGCTGCTGGAGTCGGAGTCGCTGTCAGAGTCTGATGCTGAGCTGCTGCTGTCGTCCACATTGACCCGGAGTTTGCGCCGGCGCTTGGCCGTGCCATCGTTCAACTTGACTTGCTTGTCGCCGTCAGTCGTCATGGTCACATGGTTGTCGCTTGTGGTGAGCGTGTTGTCCGACGACTGTGTCGTCCGGCTGGTGTCGGTCTGTTCGCCATCTGACAGGTCGTCGATGATCAGTTCCGCACGCATGCGTTTGACGACACGGCGAATGATGACGTCGCCCGCACTGGACGAGGCAATGAACTCGACTTCGTCGTAGCCCTTGCGCTTTCGGCCAAGGTGCTGCGCACGCAGCAGGTCGGAGAGCAGTGTTTCGTACGACTCTTGCTTGCTCTCGAGATCTTTGGTGCCTGACGGGAACCCCGATGGGCCGTCTGCAACATCCCTTGTCCTCACTTCCATAGCAGTCTCGTGCAGTCTAGTCCTCACGAATCCTTTCAGGTCACGTATATATTCATAGAAAGTATCAATGTCGGACGTGGGGATGACATCGGCGTCGAATACCCGTTTGATGAGGAGAGACTGGAGGTTCTTGTTGAACTTCCAGCTGTCGCGAGATGATTTCCACTGTCGGAGATAATCAAGAGCAGGCTTGATATCAGTAGGTTCCACGGGCGTCTGCTTCTTGGCTGGACCTTTGCTTTTTTTGGGCCTGGGCGACTTGTTGTCGGTGTTGGAGTCTTTCTGGCCGGTAGTGTTTCCGTTCCGTGTCGGCGTGTCTCCAAATGTGACAAGCTTCTTCTTCGGCGGGTGTGAGTTGTTTTCGGTAATCTGGCGACCCTGACTTTCCCTTCGAGGCCTTTTAAATGCAGAAGAGGGCGTTGTGGCCGGCGGGGCATCGACTTTTCTCTTGGTCGACTGGGCTTCATGCCGGGAGCTGCTTGGATGCCCAACGGCCGGGGTACCAATGGCAGAGTCGGGTGCAGCACCGGGTTGCTTGAGTTTTAGGCCCAAACGTTTCCAGGCTGGCACCTGCTGTGCGGTTGCGCCTTGAGACGACGTCATTTCGAATCAAATACTTGGATCCTGACTCCTGACAGATAGTTGTGCTTTTGCTGGGTGGTGTGAGGAAGGAGGAGTGAAGGCTGGGCGGACAAAATATGGCACGAGTGGAGGACGGCGGGCTTGGATGGCGGCGCAAGTTCTCGCGAGGACAGGTGAAGCCAGCACACCACTCTAGTCTTCTTGATGCCCAAGGGAGCGAAACGGATAGTGGTAAGTCGGACGAAGCTTCGTTGGTTCAGAGTCTCAGAGTCGGGAGACTAGATTTTAGGAACCGCCGCTATTACGGAGTAGATCTTTGGACTTTTTTCTGGGTCCCATCAAAAAGTCCCCTTCCCTTCCCTTCCCTTGCCTAGCCTAGCCCGCCTGGCCCCCTCTTGTCCCGGGTTCAACGACGGCAGACAGGGCACACGTATCATATGTAGCACAAAGCACCGGAATCGAGCTGAGAAAAAATGAGACCAACAAGCGCCACGGCTTGAGAATTGTATCAAGGCAAGCAGCGACTTGGTGATGGCTCGTTGGTTGCCAATGGTTGGGCAGCAAGCGCTATTCTTGTGACTGCATAAGTGGAGTTGTGACTCGAATAGCTTCCACTGATGCCTTTTCAGCTCGGGTCAAGCTTGGCCTTGTCAAGTAGTTGCCTGAGGCGTCAACCGCTGCCACCAAGGCAACAATGCAGCCTTTTAGCCTTGCTGCTCGCAAGCTTCCGTTGCCTGCCTCATGCCGCTCCAGGCAAGCTCATGCTCACGTAACGCGTTTGGCCCATCCGACGACAGCTCCATCACCTCCGTCATCAACTCCAGCCCTCACGATAGTCTCCTCCAGTGTGCCGCCAAGTCTGGACTGTTCTTTGACAATTCAATCATCATTTCTACTTGTCTCGCCCTGCACTGGGCCGCCACTTTGCCACAATGTCTGGTATGTCAGCCTGCACGACAAGCTCAAGCCGGCTATAATAGGGAGATGTACAATTGATCTAACGTTCATGCTTTTTTTATCAGCCAGCGCTTACGATAGACACATTACCATCTTCTCCGACAATGGTCGACTGTACCAAGTTGGTTCGTATCTCCCAGCAACCCAGACAGCCGAAATGCCTCGCAAGCCGGGCCGAGAGAGACGTCATGTCCCTCTTGCCTCTTGCCACAACAGCCAGTTCGCTGACCAGCCGTAGAATATGCCTTCAAGGCAATCACCGCTGCAAACATCATGTCTGTAGGTGTACGAGGAAAGGACTGCGCCGTTGTCTTGTCGCAAAAGAAGGTCCCCGTAAGTACCAGGCAGTGACTACTGTCCACCCGAGGCTGTGCAGATTGCTAACGGAATCAACAGGACAAACTTATCGACCCCTCCTCAGTCTCCCACATCTTCCAGATCTCCCCATCAGTAGGATGCGTCATCACTGGCTCCATTGCCGATGCCAGATCTTTCGCCCAAAGAGCTCAGGGCGAGGCTGCCGAGTTCCGGTACAAGTTTGGCTACGAGATGCCCGCCGACGTCCTGGCCAAGAGATTGGCCAACATCAGCCAAGTCTACACCCAAAGAGTATGTGATTACCACCAGCACTAGATGGAATGGGCGGGCGGTCTTGACTAACTCCCTTGCAGGCGTACATGCGCCCGTACGGTGTTGCCACGACGATCATCTCCCTCGATGCCGAGTTTGGCCCACAACTCTACAAGTGCGATCCTGCAGGATACTACATCGGCTACAAGGGCACCGCTGCAGGACCCAAGCAACAGGAGGCTCTGAACCATTTGGAGAAGAAGCTCCGCAACAAGGAGCATGCTGAGGGAACATGGAAGGAAGTTGTTGAGCTGGCAATCACGACGCTGAGCACGGTGCTCAGCATGGATTTCAAGAAGGGAGAGATTGAGATTGGCATTTGCGGCGGTCCCCGCACCGATGGTAAAGAGGGCACCAACCCTGCATTCCGAATGCTCACCGAGGACGAGATCGACGACAGATTACAAGCCATTGCGGAGAAGGATTAAGATCAGCCGCAAATATGCGCGAGCAACATGGGGATATCCGGAACTGTACACTACGCTGTCAATTGAGAGTGAGAGTTGGAATGACTTTTGATGGGCCCAGTTTTTTATTCGCGGATGTCTTTTGTGCTTGATCACGACAAGTCCCGTTTTGGCTACCTAGTCGGAGTAGTCAGTGGGGTGATTTTGGCCACATTTTGTAGTCTATTACATCCTCCCGCGTGAGGATTTCTTCATCGGTCCAGACGGAATCTCAACACATCAGGATCATGGTTCAAGGACTAGCCGACGAGAACCGCATCCTCGTCCATGCATGTGTTGTTTCCACAGCTCCTGTCTTGCCGCTTTCCAGCCGTAGAGGAAGTTGATTCTCGTAAACGGCTACGGCCATGAGAGCGGGCGTGATGCCACGGCACTTGCTGCGCCAAGACGGTCACTCGCGCGGATGGCTTCACGAGCGAATCGACCAGTACCTTCGCCGCCGACTTCCCAAATGTCGCCGTGGTCGTACACGGCTATGCGGCCACCTGGCGTGACTGCGTCTGGGGGAGTGAAGTAGCCTTGTGTCTGTGAACTCGATAAACAGTGAAGACGGTGTTCTTCTATATACATGTCCCATCATCCTACTGGCGAGTTAGCACCAGTATTCACGGAAATAACCAGGAACCAACCTACTGTAGATTAATCTAGGCCAAGCTTTCTTCAGCGCCTGCCCCTAATGAGTAAATAGCGAACCAAATTTCTGCGCTCGCGCTCGTAAAGACCTCCAGAGCGTGCTGGGAAACTACGACGGGTTCCAACATGTCGATGAGAGCAACAGCATGCAATTTTGGCCGCAGAGATGATGTCGTCACTGCTCTGCAAGTCTACCTGAGTCAACCTTCCACCAGGCGGTGGAGCCGTACACAGACGGTGCCTTGTTCCTCAACGTGGGTTATCACGGTGCGGCGTCTAGTACGGGTACGGAGAGCCGACGGTGTCCGCATATCTAGGGTGGGAAAAAGGGCAGATGCGATTCGTGGGTAAACTGTGAATAAAGAGGTCAGTGTATTTAATGCATGCGCCTGGGCTTCTGAAAATGTCATACGGTGATTCGCGGGTAGCCGGACGGGACAAGGCCTTTGTCTTCAGCCGGCTGCCAATCATATTCCTTGCCGTCATTGAGCGTGGCGCCAAGTGGAGCCAGAGACACAATGCAATGCATACGGAGAAAAGAAAGTCATTGGATGAGAAGCGTGGGAGAGTTGGATGGACGGACTAATCCGTAGACTTGTTAATAATGGTTGTTGCCGGGACGGGTCGTTTTGTCGTTTCAACATTCCGTATCGCCAAGTACATGCGGAGCCCACGCTTGGCCTAGTGCATCCACCCATCCATGACCCCTTTTCCGGACGACCTAGTTTCCTCCAAACAACCAACAACAATCCATGATTCCATGATTTCATGATTTCCCTCATCCCGCCAAACAGCAACCACGATACCATCTTCCACGGCGAAAAATGACCCCGCCAGTCCCCTCCCCTGACGCCAAGCCCCCCCTCATCAACTACCTTCTCAGCTTCATCCTCGTCGGGCTAGCCTGGGGCCTCACCACGCCGTTTATCCGCCGCGCCGCGCGCTCCCATCGGTCGAGCCCCCATCCCGTTCTGGAAACAGACTCGGTCAAGAATCATTGGCTGCGAAGCAAGCTGTACGGGGCCTTTTTCTCCGTCGTCGACCTCCTGCGGAACCCGCGATATGCCGTCCCTCTGTTGTTGAACCTCACCGGCAGTGTCTGGTTCTTTCTCCTCATTGGCCAGGCTGGTATGCCAATTTCGCTTGTCAGCGTGTCTTGGGGGGGGGTTTTTTTTTTTTTTTCGGTTCCACCGAATTTGCTGACGGGACGTGATTTCTCCTCTAGAGCTGAGCTTGACTGTTCCCATTGTCAACACCATGGCCTTTCTCTTCACTGTTCTGGGAGATTGGTATGTCGAAGGCAAAGTCGTCAGCAGAGGTGAGGAGGCCTTGATGTCCCGAGCGCGTAAGCCGTTGTTACCATGTTGACTTGATTCTAGATACCGCGGCGGGAATGCTTCTCTCTCTGGTCGGAATTGCCTTGTGTGTGCAGAGTAAGTCTTGACTAGCAGCTCAGCTTAGCTGCTTAATAGTACTACAAATAAGGAGGGGTGTTCTTGTTATAATATATACTATCTACCACAGATTAAGCTATTATCTATCCTATTAATAATACGTCCTTATAAGACCCTCTGCTAGCCCTATGTGTAAATATAAACACAAACCCTAATATTTCCTACATAGCTATAGCGTGGACTATTTGTTATTAATGAACCGGTCAAACGGCTCCACCCTAGATACGAGACGAACTTTGCTAGAGCCGAGATTAATTGTGTGCCCTCAGACAGACTCTTGAGAAGGCGGGGTATCCTAGATCTAGGCCCAGTTATCTAGATCGAGTGACAGTCAGAGCCGACTCGTGCGAGGGTCCAGCCTGACGAAGTCGGGACCCGGCATCTGCCCGCATTTCGTTCCCAGAATAGCCAGGTTTCCAGCACGCCCGCCCGGTTGATCATTTGGGACACATGGTAAGACACATGGGCCAGTCTTACTCTTGGCTCCGGCATGTGCATCAACCAACGGCGGCAAGTTGCAATTGCGACGTAAGATCAACCCCGGCCAATGGAACATCACATGAGTATCCCCCATACTATGCCATCTGCACAGTCGTTTTTTTTTTTTTTTAATACCTCCGGCCAACTACCTACCGCCTTCTCACATGCGTCGGAGGCTCGTGACATCTCATGTGGGAATGCGGGGAGGAACCTTGATTTTTCCCTTCTTTCTTTTACTTTCAGACTGTCATGCTAACTGCCGCCAGGATCATCGTTGCATCAATGGGCGACGCTGCATAAGGGCTGGCGACATGGGAAAAAGCAGTGGCGAGCGAGCCAGATCACATCCGTCCGTGTATATAACTCGGGATGTTCATCTGTCGTAAATCATACAACACCATCATCAAGCTCCTCCTTCCCCCCCTCTTCTTTTTCCCATCACTCGAAACCATAGACAAGAAAGAAACCCAAAACCCACAATGAAGTTCGCCTCTGCTTCCGCCGTGCTCTGCGCCATCTCCAGCAGCGCATATGCCTCGCCGCCCCACGCGCGCGCCGACGGCGCAAAACCCATAGTCGACGTCCTGGCCTCTGTCCAGAAAAACATCGACGGCCTCGACGCCGCCGTCAAGGGCTGGAGTTGCAACCCCGGCCCCGTCCTGAGGGCCTCGTACGGCCTGGTCGGCACCATCAAGTCCGGCACCAAGACCGTGTCCGCCGTGCACGACAAGCTCACCCTCTCCCAGTCCCTCGACCTGCTCAAGCCCGTCCAGAACCTCAAGACGCACGCCCAGGCGCTGGTGGACGACCTCAAGGCCAAGAAGCCGCGGATCCAGGCCGACTACGAGTGCGACGTCGTCCGCCAGACCATCGCCGACATCGCGACCAACAGCCTGGCGCTCGTGGACGTCACCGTCTCCAAGGTCCCCGACAATGCCAAGGCCATTGCCCAGAAGCAGGCACAGGGCGTCACTGATGTGTTGAACGGCGCCAAGGCCGCCTTTGACCAGGCCAACTGTGTCAACAAGTAGAGACGTGGGGCCCGAACCAGCTTAGTGGGATGATGAATGCTTACGTATAAACGAATTAAAAAAAAAAAAGTTCCATCTATTTTCTTGCTCTTTCCCAAGTTTTGTTGAGCCTGTGACTTGCCTGTTTCATTGTAAAGTTCGCGTGTTCCTCCGACTTGGCGTGGCCGACGTGTGTGGACCATGGTTGTAGAGATTCTGATGACTGGGAAATAAATCGTCATGGAAAAAATGAAAAAAAAATAAAAATAAAAAGTACAGCAGATTTGCTTGCTCGATTTGGCAAACTTGGTTTTGAGAGAAACGCAATAAACAGTCAAATTCACGACACTATTGAACGGCAACGCAAGTAGATGGAGTTGCGTTGCGGAAACCACATGTGCGTCGGCAACATGTGGTGTCTGATGGATGTGGGGCAGGTGGGGACTACCCGCTCCCTTAGATCTGGGTTGACCAGGGTTGTTGGGTCAACGGGGGGGGGGGGGGCCAAAGAGTCGGCACTTCACATGCACCGTTGCAGTTCTTAGCCTCTTGGCCACGGATGCTGGTCAATTCCGTTGCTCGCAACTCTGATGCAATTTGCACAGGCCAGCGCCGAGGCACATGCTGAACCAGGCATCTGATGACAGATTCTCGCGATGCTGGTCGCACCCAAGGGGGGGGGGGAGGGCCGGCATGTACTCTATTCGTCATGGTGCAAGATGGAAACCAGAAATTAGTCTTGGAAGATAGACCAAGGAAAAACAAGAGGGGAAAGGAAAATCAATCTGCTGCCCAAGAACCTTCTATAAAGACTTCATCAAGGCAGTCCCCTTCCCCCGAAAAAGTTATTCTATCCGATCCAGATCAAGTTCCCTGTCCACATCACCCCCAGCCATCTTCCCTTCCCCTTTTTCCCATCAAGATGATGCTGCTCAAGGCCGCTGTCCCCCTCGCCGTCGCCCTCGCGGCCACGGTCCTCGCCGACGTCAAGACCATCAGCGACTCCCTCAAGACCATCACCAAGGACCTCGTCGCCTCCAGCAAGCTCGAGGGCTCCCTCAAGTCCGGCGCCGCCACGGCCAAGGACTCCCCCCCCCTCAGCAACGACGACACGCTCGTCATCGCCGACCTCGTCGGCGGCCTGGCCGGCGACGCCAAGAAGACCATCGACGACCTGATTGCCCAGAAGCCCAAGTTCGACAAGCTCTTCATCGTCAGCCCCATCGTCCTCTCCACCACCAAGAAGCTGCGCGCTGCCACCGCCAACTTCTCCGAGGCCGTCATCGAGAAGGTCCCCCCGGAGCTGAACACCGTGGGCAAGAACCTCGTCAAGGGTATCGACGACGACTTTGCCAGGGGCATCAAAGCCTACAGCGGCGGCGGTGCACCTGTGCCTTTCACCGCATGAGTTGGGGGGGAAGAAAGGAAGGAAGGAAGGAGAGAGGAGGACAAGGCCAAGATGGGGGGGAATATAGAAATGCGAAGAAAAAAAGAAAAAAAAAAGAAAACGAGTATATGCAAAGATGGGGTAGTATATAGTTATGATGCTTTTTTTTTTTGAAAAAAAAAAGAGCTTGCGAATTAATCATGTTACCTGGACTACTGATTCATGGGGTCTTGTGAGTTCTCATCCCAGATCCCCCAATGTTGCAGCAAGCCCTGTTACCCTCGTTATCTCCTCAATCCACTTGGCAGGACCATCAAGTTCACCCCCGCCATCGCCCTCCTTGGCGGTTTCGCCGCAAAGGTGGCACGGCGCATTCTTGATGTCCTCGCTGATGCCAAGAACGAATTCTCCGGGCAAAACTGCTGAATCGTGTTAAAAAAGAAGGTGCACCGTCTTCTATTAAAAAAATGACGACGGGGTCGAGTGTCGTGGCTGGGTTTTTGCCACGCAAAATAGTACATGGCAAGCAATATACGAACCAAAATGTCATCTTCGCATCTGGAGTTTCTGAGAATACGTTGTGAATGTAAGAGTCATCAAGTATATACCCCTGATCGATTGCGAGAAAGTGCCTCAAGTAACGAACGGTGCGCACGAATCCAGACGTTGGGACGTTGAAATGGTGCAAAATAAATGCGACAGACGCTTGTCGCAAAATATCATGGTGGCCGAGAGAGACTGTCCCATTGCCGTCATTATCAATATCTTGCGCCACCCCGGCCAATGTATGTACTCCCAAGTATACATTATGCGTAGTATACACTACGATGGACACCATGCATAAACACCATGCCACTGAAACGAATTCAAGCAGCCAAGACTATGCACGGAATGTGAAATCCCCTCCGCGCCTCGTCGTGTATAACAAAACGCCCTGCCCAATCAATGCAAGTCCCACACCATGAGCACTTTGCTCCTGGCTTGGCCGTCATCAGGCTGACCCGTGGCCTGCGCACTCCTGTGTCAAGTGCCTCGCCAAATTGTATCATGTCAATAGTAGCGTCAATCAGGTACATGTGCCCTTTTTTTTTTTTTTTTTCCCTCAACGCGTCTCCGAGTAATCGTTCAGCGCAACGCAAACGGCACCTCGGTGATGTCCATTGTATTGTCGAATGATCTGCTGACTATGTACCTCCCATAGTCGCGCGTAATGATCAGAGCAGGCAGTCACCAGATACGCTGAATCGGCACTGAAGGCGCAATCCCATACCCATCGCTGATGACCTTTTAGGGTTGCCTCGAGGGGAAACGGCTTCGGGTCCTTCTCGCCCTCGTCTCGTGGTTTCGTGTTGTTGACTTCCCAGATTTTGGCTGTGTGATCCGCACTGCATGTGGCAAGCTTCTTCACGTCCGGCGATAAAAGAATGCGCGTTATGTATTCCTTGTGGGCGCTGAAATGTGTTACTGGCATGATTTGCGTCTGATCGTATGTTTGTTGTAGTTTCCACACAAAGACGTTTCCCTGTGTCAGTTCGTTAGCGCCCACGGCATACATGTCTGCCCCCGTAAGTTCAAGAGTGCGGGACAATGTAACAGGTTGGGGAGTCGCGTAGATATGTACGCACCGATGTGTTGGCCGCGCAGAGCAGCGTCCCGTCGCTTGCAACGGTGACACTCGACACTGGGACATCCTCCTCGGGTAGAAGCTCATGCGCGCATGTGTTCTCTGCCAGGTCCCATATTCTCACACTTCCCGCCCGATCACAGCTGATGATCTCGCCTTGATTAGGATGAATGACAACATCGTTTGCGGGAGACCCGTGATTGTAGCTGCGTTGAATGGAGCCGGTTTTTGTTTCCCAGATTTTGACCGTCCCATCCTCGGAACTCGTCACCATCCATTTGCCCTCGCAGTGAAAGGCCACGCCGGTGATGTTCCCCGTGTGTCCCTCGAATATCAACAGTGGATTGGGATTTGTGGACTTGATATCGTAGAGCTTGACCGTATGATGGCCCGCCGCGGCCACGAATCGCTTGTCGGGGGAAATACAGAGTCGATTGACTTGAGAATCGGGATGTTGAATCGTGCGCGAGCAAATGCCCGAGAGCGCTTCCCAAAACCTGATAGTATGGTCATAACCCGCTGCCGATGGTCCCGGTTAGTAGGCGAGCGGATATAGCAGGATGCTGTTGAAGACGGAAGGGGGGGGTGCGGGCGGGTTGAGGCAGGCAGAGAAAGTCGAGGCGCGTGCATACCAGTGCAGAGAATGACAGACATGGCGGCGGACTGGGAGCGCAAACTGCGAATGAACACAGTCCACTTGCGCCTAGTGTGCGGTGCAGAAGCAGAACCAAGACCTGCAGCAGCTAAGATCGGGGTGGACGAAGCGAGGTCGATGTTGATTGTCGGGCTTGCGAGATGCAACAAACGGGAAGTCGCAAAGTTGGCGGGCGAGGAGCTCAAAGCCGGCGGCTAGCAGGAAGCTGAGGTCTCCACCGACCCCCCACCCCCCCACAAGCCAAGTCTGGATGGAGCATGTAATAAATAAGTTCACGAACCAACACGAATTATTACATTACACATTAACGAGCAACCTGCAATCAAACATTGAATCTGCTAGAGTACTAGAAAATAGCTACTTAGGGTCCTATCTAGCGTATCAAAATCATGTTGATCAAACCTAACTTGAGGAGTTACGCGGCATAGACATCATCATGATTCTGGTTGCATCACGCGGCAGCCAAGTAGAAACACAGCTTGCGAACAGTTACTCTGTCCCAGCAATGGTGAGACGTGTCACTTGCATCCTGTTACATACAAGAGAAACAAGTTCAAATAGTATCATTCCGTGTCCTGCCCCAAAAGAGAAGAAAAGAGGTATTAATCATCATAAACATCTGGACAAGACGACCTCCTTGTGCAGGCATTCAAAAACGCCTAGCCTACTTCATCCTCACTATTCTTTCGGTTGCAACAGCAGTGCAGCGAGAAACCATGAATGAGAAATAGCGCAAAGCAATGTAACATAATTCAAACACAAAAAGTCAAGCTCCATGAGCAAGCAGTAAGATGTGCGAGACTTCAGGCAAAAAAAAAAACACCAGAGTCAACTTCATTGTGTGCAAGCTGTTCCTGTTATAACGCTGGCGCAGTGGCTATCAGGGCAGACATGACAGCGACGCCACCAAGAGCCGCATACCCGAGGATCTCAGCCGCTCGTCGCAGGCGCTTGACTGGCCTCTCTGAAAAAGAGGCTAGATCTGTATAAGTGATCTCAGGGACGTCTGAAGACCATGCTGATGCAGTTTCCAGATTGATCACCGGTTGCGATGACTCGAGTTGTGTCTGTGAAGAGTCAGGCTCAACTTCGGCCGGCAGTAGAGCCGAGATATCGTCAGATTTTCTCTTTCTGGAAGGACGCTTAGCATCGGGCGGATGGGACGGAGGCAACTCGACGTCCTCTTCATTGGTCAAACCAGTCTTCTCGATTTCTGGGAGAATCGTGTTATGATCTGTTTGCCCAACGGTCTTCTTACTCGTTTCGTAAGAGAAAGCCGATGTGTCATCAAATAATTCCTCCAGAATATTTCCCTCTGCAGGGCTTTCCTCGAAAATTGGAGTTGGCAAGAATTTCTCTCCAGAAGCAAGCAACGCGGCAGTTGTTGTGCAAGTCGAAGACTCGGAGGGACCGAAAACGTTTGTGCTTGGATGACTAGTTAGAAATGATACCGACGGACCGTCATCTTCTGCAATATCCACAGAGCTACGTTGGGTGGTCTCCTCCAGTTTATCCCCATGAGAGACGTGAACTTGACGATTATGCTCCCGCGCGGCGAAATATTCAGCCTTTGCGATCTGAACCGATGAAGGGTCTCCTGCGGAAGACTCCAGGTGATTAGCAAGCGGCCGAGAAATGGCAAACATCGATACAGCGTCCACGTTGGCGCTTCGTGGTGACGGAACGCTAGTCTCTATTGCGAACGTTTGTGCGTCTGGGCTGTGTTTCTGGTCTGAGATAGTTTGTGAAGAACCAGTGGCCTCTTGGGCGGCAGAGTCTTCTTCATGTGAGTTATCTGGGTCGTCTAAGTCAGTTCCGGGCCTGGCGCGATGGGGTGGCTGTGAGAATGCCAACGCACTGTGGTCCAGGTCCGATTCCACCGCGTCATACTCAGATCCATCACATCTCTCCTCATCATGATGTTCTTCGTTATTCGAATTTGAAGATTCTTCATCTGTGTCAACCAGAATTGAAGAGTTGGAGCTGTGAGGGCTAGTGCCCGACTCGCTCTCATCAAGATTTTCAATTGTTTCGGGTATCCAGCGTAAACGATCTCGTTCGAAAACGGGCTTGTCGTCCGGTGTGGTCTCATCAGAAGGTTCTTTAATGCCAGAAGCATCTGCAGACTTCACCGCCGAGGTCGTCTCCTCCTCGGTCAAGTCGATAGTACTAACAGTAGCGGTTTCCTCTGGACGCGAGGAAGCCATGCCGGCCCTCCGCAGAATCGCAACACTTGAGTCGACCGCTTCATCGACGTCACTTATGTTGTCCTCATCGTCTGTTGAATCGGGAACTTTGAAAACCAACGGTCGTTCTCCGGGGCTTATAAGTTGTTACATATAAGTGCTTCAACGTAATGTAGTGAGAATACGTACTTTGACGAGCCTTGTTTGAGCACAACCTTCACTTCACATGCTTGGAATATGTCACGTCCTTTTTGGATAGGGGCGCCGAATCGCAGTATATCACCTGAAGTCAGCTTTCGCACCTGGCGTTGGACGACGCGGCTGTTGTTGACGTAAGTTCCATGCAGTGAACCGATATCCATTACGGAAATGCTCTATGAAAAAGAGTCAGCCAAGTCTCGAGAGTAAAGCAAACATCAGCGGACACACGTTGAGCTTTGGACAAAAAAGTAGTCTGGCATGACTCCGAGACATGACAGGAGAGTCGAACCATCCATTGTTGGGCTGCGCAGCCAATCTTGCATCTCGTTTGGTGCTGCGTCCAATGTCGGCTTTGGTATTGTACTTCGTGAGAAGGATATGACGATCGAAGAAGCCATTTTCTGGATCCGTATTGATTGATTTTAGGGCGACTTGCACTAGCGACACACAAGTTTCAGTCAGTTTATCTTTGAGAGCAACGATCTTGAACGTGAACGAACCCTCATCAGTGTAATGCGGTTCCACCGCCATGTTTGGTGAGTTATTGCCGTCACGCGGTTCGACAAAGGTAGAAGGAAAAAAATCAGCGGAAGTTTTGAACACTAAACCGAGGGCCCAAGAGGTCAGTAATATCGTAAGTGCCGAAGTTGTGTTTGTTCACGATAGAATGACCCGATCATTACGAGACGGACGTGGGTCGAGGGGCGTGGATCATCGAATGCCCAACAACAGTTCCAAGAAGAAATCAAAAGGAGTGAAAGTGCAGAGTGTCCCTAAGACTTGAACCGTCTCCAAGAAGAAATCAAAAAGAAGTGAAAGTGCAGAGAGTCTCTCAGACTTGAACCGTCTCCAAGAAAGAAAAGATGACGAAGAAGGAAGAGCAAGCTGACGGAAGAGGGGCAGCGCACGAAGAAGGCACTTGGGATATCGAGGCTCTGGCCGGGCAGGTGGGGCGTTCGCTATCATTCGATGAAAGTGCGCGAGTACTTGAGCTTCGAGGCAAAAAGCGCCTATAGTTTCATGTCACTTTGTACTCAGAATTAGGCAGAAGGGCTATTTGGGATTGTCGCTGATAAGGCTGCCAGCTGCGAGCAAGTGGCGGCCGGAGCAAAGCTATTATGGCGGGGTTGAACCTACCTGACAGTTCGATTTGGAAATGGAAACACGGAGTACAAAAGATCAATCACTGACTGTATCCTGACTTTACGAGCATGCAAGTGCAAGCGCAAAATGAACTCGATGTCGTGCACTTCCTTGCCTCTCATAATCCAACAAGCGACACCAAAACACCAAGTGCATGAGCGAGTATGCTGCAGCGGTGGTGTCACGGAGCATCATATTTCCATCCATGGTCACGAGCGTCATGAACCCGAAACTGATATGCACTGTGAGGGGTCAATTTATTAGACACGACATGCCTCGGATGCAAGCCACCTTGCGTGGTCAGGTGAAGTGAAGAAGCTCACAGTCATACTTTTTATTTGCCAAGAACAATGTATCCCGGAGCTCCAACTCCTTCCATGCCCACGGTTACGGGCCCAACCTTTCCATCTTTCCCATGCCTCCTCCATCTTAGTGACGGCTTCTTCACAAATGTACGTGTCTGGTGATCATCGTGCTATCCCAGGGTATCACACCATTCTGCTTCATCACCTGCTGCAAGTGAAGCCATCTGCGACAGACAGGTCTACATGTATGTATGCAGGTTCTACCTTGGCCCCACCATCACTTGCCGCACAAGATGTGGTGTTCTTGAGAGGCTGCATGTGGGGTAACTTCAGAGTCATAATCAGCCAGTATGGACTACGAGTTAGATGGAAAACGCGTCGACCGCGTAAAGTGGCATTTGAGGATGACGTCGGGAAAGTCATCATCCCATCTCCCCGCAAAGTTCGTGGGTTGAGCTGCCGCGGAGCAAGGCCCTTGGTGGTGATGTGATGTGGGCCGGCCACTGCATGACGCTTTTGCGCTGGCATGAATATTGCTTCCTTATTACTAATTACGAATCATTACGGAGTAGAGGAGACATGCATCAAGCCGTGGACGTGCTCAATCGAGTTAGATTCACCAGACGGCTCTTCTCTTCCACCAAGGACCAAGTTAGCAGCCAGTAACAAGCGATCATGACCATTGCATGCCGCCACACCAACTTCCACGCTGCCCGCCTTGGCTTGCCACTTGCCATTTATTCCCATTTATTATGTTTCTTGCACCTCGTCCGTTTACCGCCTTTCCTCTTTCCACATTTTCTCTCGACGCCCAACTCGACCTTGTATTCCAACAACAGCTGCTCCCAACAGCCAGTAACAAGCTGTTTCTTTCTTCTTTTTTTTCTGGACACTTCAAGACCGCACTGCATAAATTTTTGCATCATCATTATTCCCTATGGACCTTGTGCTCCCAACACTATTCGCAACCACAAATAAGACCGCCATCTCCCATTACCTGCGAAGCACGCTTAAACCACCGACTTGACATCAATAAGCTCCGGATACACATATACATAAACCTACTTCCCTTAGCTTGCATAGCCCATTTTGAAGGGCTTTTTCTTGCCACCAGAGAGCTCCTCACCAAAAACGCCGCCTCCGACTGTTCGTCTTTGGCAGTCGCATCTTCACGCGCAACGAATTCGCCAGTCGCTGGATTCATCTTTGAGGACATCAAGCAAACTCGGCACCATGATGAACCACGCCAGAGTCAAGGCCCTCAAGGGCAGCGGCAAAACCACCTCGAGAAAGGCCATCAAATCCGGACGTGCTTCTGGCACCGCCACGCCCGGAGGATCCCCTTTGCCTTCGCTTCTGACGTCACCGACACACTCTGCTGTACACAGCCGGGTTGCCTCTGATGTGAGCGATAGCGAAGATGACAACGACTTCGAGTTTGACGACATGATGTCGAGTGTGCACTCGGGGGGCTCTGGAGCAGCGACCCCGGACGAAGGAGCAAGAGAGTTTGACGCCCTGGCTCTGATCGACAACTTGCAAGACAAAAAGCATAACAATAGCGATGTTCGCGAGCAACTCCTAGAGATGTATGTCAGAGTTCTGCGCACAAAGTACAACGCAGAGACACACTACTGGCTCGACCCCGCCGCGGCGGCATTGGTCGAGTTGTTTCTCAAAGAGGCGGATCGCGGAGCTACAGCTCGCGAGAGGCTGCTCAGTCTGCAGGCGTACTGCTTGACCGTAGGCACAGCGGAGGACTTGGAGATGTTTGAAAGCAGCGAACGAGCCTTGAAACAAATCCTGGTAGACGACGACGATGACGAGTGCAAAGTATATGCCATATACGCGCTCTGCATGGCGGTTCTCTACGCGGGAGGCTTGGAAGAAGCCGCGCTGGAGGTCATGCAGTATCTCGTGGACATTGTCCAAAGTGATGGCGATAGCGTCGAATCGCACGACAACGCATCCGTTGTGTCTGCCGCCATCATCGGCTGGTCGTTCGTAGCAAGTCACGTAGATGACTTTTCCGACCTTGCCGATACCGCCATGGACGCCTTTGTCGACCAGCTCGACAGTTCCGATACCAATATCCAATGCAACGCCGGACAATGCGTTGCCCTCATTTTCGAGTCGTCGCGGAACCATGAACAAGAGACAGGCGAGCCGTTCCAGCTGCCTTACGACCCCCAACGACTCATCGGCCGCATCAGTGACCTTGCCAAGCTGAGCAGCAAATCAGTGGCGAGAAAGCAGCGCCGCGATCTGCGCGAAAGCCTAGTTAGCGTCGTTACGTCTTTAGAACGAGGCGTGGGACCCTACTACTCCACCGCGCTCTCCGACGACGGGCAGGCGGAATACGGCTACAGATGTCGACTTCGTCTCGGCCATCACAGTACCAGAATCGATACCTGGTCGCTCTTCTCACGAGTCAACATGATGAAGGTTCTTTTCCGCGGCGGCCTACAACACCATGTTTTTGTCAATCCTGTTGTCATGGAATGCCTGGAAGATGCACGCTGGGACGAGAGCCAGCATATCGCTGGACGTAAGTGATGATGAGTGTAGTCGATAGTTTGGGTCGACGATGCATCTTCGTGCTCTTGTGTAGGCCATGGCAATCATTGGTGGATTCGGTCAACATACATTGGCATCGTTTGTCTGTACATGTCTGCTTCTTTTGTTCGTAAGACTTCAGACTGCGGTCTTCCTCAGACGAGAGGAAGGCGCAAGAAGATGTCCAATGATGGGGTGCACGTTTAAAATACCATCTAATGTCATTCTCTATCACTATACCTTGACAAAACAACGAGCCTGCTAAGACGAGCTCAACTAGGTGGCATATATCTCTCCATTGCAACAAGTTCAAAATCTGCTCCAAACTTTCGGTTGCCAGCAGAATCTGGTCGTTATGATGCATAACGCCCCTATAAAGCAGACAATGCCGGTAAAAACATGAACTCCGGTCCAAGACGTCCTTTGCAGTACAACTTCTGTAATAGGCGCACTGCCAATGTAACCGACGGAGCAAATGGCCATCATGACCCCGAACCGCAACCCAATATGACCTATATCTTGAGTTGTCTGTGCCATGCATGCAGAAGCGAGTGGTGACAGGCCTCCGCCAAGCAGGCCAAATATGAAAGCAAATGCGGTCTGCGCGGCATGGCTCGTCATCCAGATCCAGCAGAATACTAGGAGACTGGCCAACACGGCCATCGAAGACATGATATTGAACCTGAAGAAAAAAACCAACTGATCAATAAGCTGTGATTCAGCTCGGTCTGCGTTGAGGAGAAAAGAGCACAACTGACCCCCCCAATTTACCTGCCAGCCAACCAGCTCCGATCCTTCCAAGACAAGAACCGCCGTACATGATTGGTACCAACGCATGAGCTAGACGCAGCGGGATTTGGTTATCAAGGGCACACCTTGTAATCTTGGTGAATGGCAAAAGGACTCCAGTATAAAGACCGAGGAGAGAGAAACACAGAAGGAGGAAGCGCCAGTCCCAGATTGCCTTTGCCGCACCCCTTGACGATTTTTTGCTCGGGCGCCCATAATTGTCATGACCGGCAGCTCCCTTTCTCTCTCGCACTAGCAAACATCCAATCGTAACCAGAGGTGCTGTTGTCGCTGCTAGTACTAGGTGCAATTGACGCAGACTCAGCGTCTCGAGCAGTTCCACGATGACAAGCGGCCAAAAAACGCCACCAAGAGCTGACCCAGACACGGCAACACCCAAAGCCATGGTTGTTCTTTTGCTGAACCACTCTGTAATCGCACTGGCCGTCGGGTCCAATCTGCAGATTGACAGATTTTCATTCGTTAGTACGTGACGCCTCTTTTTTTTTTTCGAGTGAGCGAGGAGCAGCGTTTACATCAGCGCACCTGTGGCGCCAAAAAGGACTCCCTGTGAAAGGATGTAGTGCCAGAACTTGGTCGAGTAGCCGGCGCCGACGAAAGATAACAAGCAGAAAGTTGCACCCGCGAATAATGGTTTGCGCGCGCCCCATTTGTCGAAAATCGGCCCTGATATCAAACCTCCCGTGAGGTAAACGATGTGCTCTGACGTGTTAGTCGCGGAACATCAATGTAATTTGGACATGAATTTAGTAATCAACCTGAGTATTTCCAATGCAACCTATTTCTCTAGCATCCGCAGTAGGCCATGGTCCCGGTTGCAGTCCATATAAGTCCTGGAAGGTGGCCCAGGAGTTCATGATACCTAGTCTGTTAAGTAAGACGCTCCGAGTCAGGGATGTTGAAGCTCCGTACCGAAAACAACGAAGTAGTTAATGAACCCTCCTAATACAATGATCCAGGCCTGTAAGCCGCCATCAGGAATACGTACTCCAAACTCGGGCAGGCTTTCTCCATTGTTGGAATCGTCGGTTGGCACATCAGGGCTGTTCTCCAGGGGAGACGTATTCATGCTAGCGAAAGAGGGGACGATGCTGAAGAAAGGATTTTGATCTTAAGGTCCCGAAAGTGAATGCTCCGTCAGGCGAAGGAAATCCTTGTCGAACTCATGGGGCAGGAGCGCACCTGCTTTAGCAAGGCAGCCGTAAAGTTGGACATGCAAAGATCGGAGTTGAATGTCTCTAAGCTACAGAACTACGCAGGTAGTCGACAACAATAGAAAGTATCAATAAAAAGTCTGTTGAAGAAGACGCCACGACACAAAGACGTGAGTTTGTTGGTTTTTTTTTTTAGGGGGGGGGGGGGGCGCCTGACTTTGATAGTAACCTGTGTGTCAGTTCTCTTGCTTTCAAATTTCAATAGTAACTCTTCCAATACCGCGACTCACGCAAGCCAACATGGCCGAATCCTTCTCCTCCGGCAAGAGTGCCGTACCCCTATGATCAACACGTCCGCTCTTCAGAGAAACCTTGCACGTTCCGCAATTTCCTACCTCACAACTGGACGCAATGCCGGGGTACTCGCGCCGCAATACCTGAAGTAAGCTCTCATCCTTGCTCACTTTGAGAACTTTGCCATTCTTGTTCGCAACCTTGGCTTCAAATGGATCTCCAGAAATGTCTGCTGCGTAAGCTTCGTAGTGAACTTCTCCGGGTGAAATACCGCATTCCTGCACGGCGCTTTTCACAGCTTTCATCATGCGATTGGGCCCACAGGCATAGACGTGGCTATTCCAAGGCATTGTCTTGATGATGCATGGTATGTCCATTCTTTCCCCCTTGGACTTGTCGTAGATGACAACGTTGTCCTTGAAGGCGGTCAATCGGTCGGTAAAGGGGATGTCGGCTGCTGAGCGAACACCATAGTGGAGCTTGCAGCTCCAATTGATGGAGATCATTTCCCTTATCAAAGCCAGAAATGCGGTAATGCCGATGCCACCGGCAATGAAGAGGTGGTGGCTTGCCGCGTTGTTTGCTTTCCCGTCGGTTGTTATGTGGCTGACTTGAATGATGTCGTTGACCTTGGAGTCTTGATGAAGATAACGGGAACCGCCGCGGCTGTTCTCGTCGAGAGCAACGCCGACTTCAATCTTGTCAGTCAAGTTTGATATTTCATCTCCCCTTGACACGACGGAATAAGTTCTGATGAGTCCATTGGGTAACTTGAGTCGAGCGTGTGCTCCGAGCAGTGAGTTTTCAGCATCCGGATCAGGGTCTGTACACTGCAAGGTGAGTGAAACTACTCTCGGTGTCTCCATTCTACGCTCGATGATCTTATAATCCACCCAGTGGTCTTCGGCAGGCCTCGGAGTTTTTCTTTTCATCGCCTTGGCCACCCGATTCCGGAATTGGCCGCGGCTTTCCTCACCCAAGGCCTCCACCTCTGAGAGTAGTTTGTTCATCTCAAAATTGTCTTTATCTCGATGCAAGTATTCTTGTATGCGCTCCATGGTACACTGTGGGTGTTTTCGCTCTACCAGGCGTATCTTGTCGCCCGCATTCACGGTGCCTTCTCGAACCACTCGGTAATACCAGCCCGTTCGGCTCGTTTGGTACGTCACAGGCGCGAAATTCTTCAGAGAGAATCGATGATTGAGCTTGAAACATGGCTGCCGGGGAAGCGATACTTGCAATTGAACCTCTGGGCCTACTGATACGATGTCGCCGATACAGACGTTGCGTTCGTTCATGCGAGAGGTGACGAAGTTTTCGCCGAATCCGCCCGGAACGAACTGATCGCGGCGGTCGGGGTACGAAGTGGCCCAATTAGGGTAATGCGATGAGCAATCTATGATAAAATGACGAGTTTGGTGAGTGGCTGTTGTTGGTCTTGTCTTATCTCATTGTATCCAAATACTAGCGGTCTGCGATAATATCACCGTCACTCACATCCGAGAATTGCCTTGTCTGGGCCACCATGAAAGGTCAGGTCATGCCAGTCCCCTTCAAGCCCCAACTTGTTAATTTTAATGGGGTGATTTACAATCTTCTTGTCAATTCCTGTCTCGATGTTCAAGCCGGGCATTTTCTTCCTGCCAGAGAGGCGGACCTCGAGAAGTTTATCCACCTCAAAGGACGTGGTGAAGTCTGCAGCCCATGTTTCCACAGCCATGGCGAAATACAATACAATGGAACGTGTCTGGAAGTGTGCAAGACTGTGGGGATAGAGGCAATAGACAGATCAAGAGAGGGGCAAAGTCCGGGAGAAAAAGACATGAGCACCGAGCTTGGGAAGGAGAGGTTGCAACTTGTAAGTGAGTTCGTCCTGGTCGAGGAACCCACGACCCCTGCCAAAAGAGGGCGCGGCCTAATAATAAGCTGGCGGCTGCATCTGGCAGCTTAATTAAACCCAATCACCCAGTGGGCCAGTGCCCCCCGCCCCGCCCCGCCCCCACCTCACCTTCGGTCACCTCACCTCCCCCCGGCCAAAGCCAGTTGACGTCACTCAGCTGATTGGACAGGCAACCCACCCCGTCGTGAAGGCTCGTCTCGTCTCCCTTCAGTGTTCTGGTCAGTCAATATTGATTCGCACCGTAGAGCAGCAACCCGCCGCTTTCCAAGGCCGCGTGCGTGATGGGCTGGTTGTATGACTTGCTGGTCTATCTATGGAACTTTCGCTACCTGCCCATCCAATACCGCTGGCCCCTGATCAAGCTTCGCCGCCGACTCGTCCCGACCAGCACGGGGCTTGGTCTCCGTCATGCTCTACGCCATGCTCGCTCATTGAAACATCCTCCGCAACCTCACCCATACCTTTTCGTCTTGCGTTTATTATGGCCACTTCCTTCCTGGTATTTTCCGGCAACCATGCCTCCTTCTCCTCGTCACATCATGGCAGATCCTGGCTCGGTTACCTGTCAGGGTCGAGACTGGATGTACCTCCGGTCAATTCCTTTATGGGAGGCTCGTGACACGCCTCAAAGATGCTTCTATCGCCTGTACCAGGCTTTCTGCGCCGCAGATGGGCACATGATCTCGTACGAGACGGAGTATTTCTGGCGTAAAAGCTCTCCTCAGTGGGCAAGCGTTAATCTGCCGGATCCTCAGTGCGAGGACTTGGAACAATACGCCGTGATGGCGTCTCTGGCAGAAATCTTGGCAGAATCATTCATGTGGCGGTTAAGTCTGGGGCTCCGAAGGGACGACACGCCGTTTGCGAGTCGAGATGATGAGCCTCTGCCATTTGAGCCCGAAGTCTGCCCTCCCTGGACAACCACCGTCCCAGCTTTGAAGGAGAAGTTGTTGATCCACTCGGACGAGGGCGTCTACTTCGACAGCCCGTTCCACAGAAGAAATATTTACATGGCAACGGGGCATTTCTACACGGTCTGAGTCTGCGCGTGTTTGATTAGAGAATTGACCAAAGCAGTCATACAGACTGTGTCTCAAGACTTCCAATCTTGGACTCACTCGGAACCGCCCACCACCTTCCATTTCTCCGTGTCGTTATCCCAAACCATCTCGGCGAGACCAATCTCCCCATATTCATTGAAATAGTACTCTGCAATTTCTCTCAGCGCCTCCTCTGTTGGCTGCAAGTCGAATCCATTCAAGTTCAGATCTCGAATGTACTGAAAGCTTATGGGGAGTCCATCGCCGTCCTTTCTCATGAGATGAATCAGGGCAGCGGCGTCGGGGAGATCGACATTCTTGTGTCCTCTACGGCTACGGGAATGAGATACTCGGCGAACCTTGCTTTCCAGTGCCCAGTCTAGACGTCCGGCATACACGACGAGGTTCTTTCCACTGTACACCACTATGTCCTGTTGTACCGACTCGATGAACAAAGGGACGCGACGCTTGCGGGAGACGAAGATCTTGACTTGCTGATTCAGCCAGTCCTTATAGAAGCCGCCCTCGTGAGCGACGTCTTGGATCACTAGTTCGAATTCGGCTGAGTAGTCTTCGACGGCCGTTACGTGTGGGTCGAGAAGGCAGTCGATGTCGTAGGAAGCTTCCCGGTTATGGCAGAGTCGCACGGCCAAGCATCCCCCAACCGTGACGAGCCTGAGCGGGGCGACGCTCATGAGCAGGTCGTTGGAGGCAATCTTGGCATCCAGCATAGTCAGGGCTGTCGAGACGTATCTGCTGTAAACATCTATTTCCTTTTGTGTTTCAATGAGCGTCAAAGCAGGAAGGCAGCTCACCTTGTTCCATGCCCTCATAGGTCAATGGCTGCCTGTCTGATGACATGCTGAGCGGTGCATCGAATCATGTCGAAGCGTTCGTATCGTTGACTTTGCTGTTGTTCGATCTAGTATACCCTGTGTACCGATTCGAAATTCATTCTACTCTCCAGAAATGCGCTCCGTGACGATGTAGTCGTCTGACTTTTCTAGACTTGATGTGTTCTGCGAGAGTAGATGGTGTTTGGTGCCAAGGTGTTTTTTTTCTTGGTCACGCCTGTTCGCGTTGGCATCTAGCGGAGACAACTTTTCCTATTCACGTTTATACTCCGCGTGCGGTCGTATTGAAACGCAACACGTGAGCACAGCGGGTGACGGAAGCAGCTGGTGAATGGCAGACGCATGATGAATAAGGCCAAGTTGTGATTGTGCAAGTCTCGGGTTGTTTGCTCCATGCTTGTATCTCGCAGTTGCCTGACAAAAGGCGCGGGGCGGCTCGTTCGATTGGTTGATGGAGCGAATGTCTTGCGTGTCCTTTGTGGTACAATTGCTGCCTCGCAACCGCATCATGTTGCATATGTACGGATCACCTCTTATCTCTACACGGGCAAAGACGACGGGTATCGGCAGCTGTCTGATATCTCCGACCTCGACCAGGAGTCAGGACTGGCAAGCTTACCAGGCGAGATGTCCGTAATGACAAGTCCACATCGTGGCCACTCGAGTCTTTGCACTACGGCTCGCCACGGTTCGCTAAAACAAGCACAGTGCTCAAGCGTCAGATCGGATATCAGGCAGCCAGTGGTACCAGCTTTTGATGTCTTGCCAAGCAATTTTGACGCTTCCGCCTTCTCTAATCCAGCCACGGATCTACCGATCTTTGCCTTTGATCTCGGCGCGCTGCGATTGACGGTCCGGAATCAACTTTACTTCCCCTCGGAGTCGTCAGCATTGCTTCTCGAGCGTTGGAACTTGCTGAGCCGTGGGCCGTGGTGATCGGAGAGTATGACTGGCTTCGGGGCGAGGGGCCCCTGTCGCATCTACAAACGCGCAAACAACCCGCTCCTGCGAAGGGCCGCCTTTGATGTTGCCCGAGATGGCTCATGATGGTCATGCTGACCTCTATAAACATCCACAAGACATACATGACACTCTTTTCCGTTCCAATACCAGCCGAGTATGGAATCTATCGACCCGGTCAGGTCCGTGGAGCTTGTCTTGTCGATGCAACAAATTTCATCACAGAAGTCGTTGAGCTTACAGGAACGAGCTTGTTGATCGCAAGAAGATGATTTTTTGGTAGATGAGATGGGTCTTCCTAATCTCTCACATGATAACACGAAAGGTCATTTCACCACCTGGCTCAAACCCAAGGACGCGCACCTTCAAGCTTGAATCATAGTACAAGAACTAGCAATGTGGACCGTCGTATCTTGGCATGTCTCCGGGAAGTTGGCCTGGAATATCAAGAGGGTTTATAGAATGAAAAGGCCCGGCGTTGACAGACACGATTTTGGAGATGGGAGGCTGTTTGTCACAGAATTCCGGCATGCGGCCTTCGCAACTAACAAGGGGCTGGCTCTGTTCCGTACAGAATTAGCTTGGCCATTGTTTACAGTTTGCCCATCGCAGCCTCTCTTCTTTGTAAATTTTAAAAACTCGACCAGAGTTGCAATCTGCTTGGATTGTGTAGAGTCGCTCCGGCCAGCTTTATTCACGAGAAATGCGGACACCTGATGAGCAGCCGAGCAGGATCGTCAGTAACCGCCCTTTTATTCGCTGCAAGCTTTAGTCCTTGACGGGTGTTTTTTTTGCGAGTGTTGCCAAGATACTTCCCGATCTACAAAATAAGTCGAGACGATCGATGGAAATTTCTCGTTCCATGCATCTGGTGGACAGATCGGGTTTACCCATGCTCTCTCTCCCTCTATTCATAATACACTGTATTGATCAAGGTCCCAATGTGCTCGATCTCGACTCTGATGTCATCATTATGATTCAACACCACCTCTGGATCACGCATTGCACCGACTCCAGGCCCCGTGCCTGTCATGACAACTGTGCCCCTTTCCAGCGTCGTGCCTTGGGACAACCAAGAGATGATTTTTGGAATGGAGAAGATCATTTCACTAGGGGCATTGGTCCCAGCCCAAGAACAGCATCAGTGCCGGTTCCGACAGAATGAGGCATCGTTTGCCCCAAGCGGACCGACCACCTACCGAGTATTCGAGTCTTGCACAACGTTCCCATTGTGGAGAGCTCTGATGCGCAAATCGTGCGGATCCTTGACAGCAGAAGGAGACACGAGAACGGGACCGAGCGGACACGATCCATCAAAGCCTAGTACAATGTCTCAACATCAGCATCGGGTCCATTTTCCCGGACGGTGCGAGCCCCGTGGGACAACCACCTTTTGAGAAACACCACTGGCTGTTCTTGAACTGCTGCGTGCGCGCGCTCACGTCGTTGCTGGCCGTGAATCCCAGGACGTGATCCATCGCTTCGGCCTCGGGGATGTCCCGCCCGGACTTGCCCATGACAAAGGACAGTTCTGCTTCATAGTCGCTGGTGCCGTCCTGCGCCAGAGCGGGAACGTTGATCTTTGCCGGGAACGGACCGTTGAGTGCGGTGCGAGGCTTGATGAACAGCACGGGGACGTCGGGAATGGGTAGTTTGGCCTCTGCGGCGTGGTCGCGGTAGTTGAGGCCCATGCAGCGAATGATGGGGACGTGTTCGGATGATAACGGGGAGAGGAGCTTTTTTAATTTTTTTCGGAGACTTGACCATCAGCCGTGTTGGAGAAAGAAAAAGTTCACGGGTCGTTTGTACGCACGCGGTGGACGGTCAAGATCCTTGACGAGACGATGCCGTCGAAGACGGAACCGGTTATGGCCCTGGCGGAGACGGTCTTGCCCTCGAAGATGGCGAGTCCGATGTCTGGGTGGGAGGAATCGACCTCGCCGAGGTGTGTCTGGCCGTCTTCTTCTGCTATGAAGCGGATGAGTCGGGTCCAGTTTGGCGACATGGCGACATGGCGATGGGGGGATGGAGCATTCAAGATTGACAAGCCAACATGTACAACATGTAGCCAACATGTACGGAGTGCGCCGGTTTCATCCCCGCCGTTGATTAGTCAGTTCGACCATCGGCGCACCACCAGGCGCCACCTGCAATATTACGGAATACGTTGTCGCCGAGCTCCAGTCAATCCACCACCACCACCACCACCACCACCACCCCCCTTTTCTCACATCGCGCGTGCGACCCGACCATCCTACGTAGAGAGCCATGGGGGCGCTGCTGGCCATGGGAGTCGTAGTGCTTCTACTGCCGTTAATATACATCTATACCGTCCCCATCGTGCAAGCTCGTTCCCCACGCCTACGAAACAAACGCATCTGCCTGCTAATTGCGCATCCCGATGACGAGGCCATGTTCTTTGCGCCCACCCTCCTAGCTCTTACACGGCCCGAGACAGGCAATCACGTCAAGGTCCTCTGCTTAAGCACAGGTGGGTTCCTGTGTGAAACTGGCGCCCGGCGACTTGGAGAGTTGTACTGTGGACTGTACTGATTGGCCTTGTTTCTGTACGAGATAGGGAATGCCGACGGGCTCGGCGAAACTCGAAAGAAGGAGCTCATCAAGAGCTGTACAATGCTGGGTGTAAGACAGGAGACAGATGTGTTCGTCATCGACAACCAGTGCGTGGAAAATCTTTCGCATCCCACCAAAAAAAAAACCCCCTATTACTTTACTTTTAACCTTTCTCGACTAAAAAAATCCTGCGCTAACACGTTTCGGCCAGAGACTTCCAGGACTCCATCACGGCGACCTGGGACAAGGACCGAATCGCCGCTCTCCTCTGCACCCCCTTCGCCCCGCAGGCGCATCTCGGCAGCGGCCATGATGCGCCGACCGCGACCATCGACGTGCTCATCACCTTCGACCAGGACGGCGTATCCTCCCACCCGAACCACATCTCTCTCTACCATGGCGCGAGAGCCTTCATATCTACTTTGATGGCTCGGAAGCCCGGCTGCGAGTCGCCCGTAGAGCTTTACACCCTGACATCTGTGCCGATCCTGCGCAAATATTCCGCCTTTCTGGACGTGCTACCGACCTTGTGCAAGTGGGCTTTCAGCACTGGCATGCCCGAGACGAAATCTCCCAGCTCGCTGCTGTTTCTCAACCAGATTTCGGGGGGGCATGGACTGCCGCAGGCCTGGAGTGCCATGACGAAAGCACACAAGAGTCAGATGGCGTGGTTCCGATGGTGCTGGATCGTTTTGAGCAGATACATGTTCCTAAACGACCTGAAGCTCGAACGAGTGTCATGATGAAGCAGATTCATATTCAGCTTGCGTCTGCAGCATAAGGAAGGGGCCTCTAAAAAAAAAACTCCATGATTACCTTGTTCATGCCCCAGTATTTGGTTGGTTGGAAAATAGAAGAGCTCGGCCATACCAGGGAGTTTGTCGCTTAGCTCGTGGTAGCTGGATGGAGGAATTTGAGTATTCATATCAAGTATCATCATGTACGACGCCACGGTATCGCACTTTGCAGAGGCAAATATTTGTGAAGTGCATAACGTGACCGCAATTTAGAGAGCAGGGTCGCGCGCGTCTCTAGGTTTTTACCAAGGGATGCGAAGCCCGTTTCCATTCCCACGCTCCATCATGGCTACTACCAATGGGTGGCAGCTCCCAAGGCCTGAAGCCCGTTGGCGTTATCGAGGGGGCTCACGTTCCTTGTTTTTTTTATCTGCTGTCACGGATGAGACTGCACAGAACGTCAACGCCTGGCGCAAAGAAAGGGCATGGATTAGATAGAAAAAAAAAAGAAGTTGCATATGAAAGAATAGCATTGTCTTGCTTGGGGAATGAATAGAGGTGCATGGCATTTTTCATACATGGGTATAATGCTTTGTGACTTGCACATTATTAGCTTCACCTCATCTATGAAACATTTCAGGACAGACTGGTGTTCTCGTTACAATTTATTATGCGCGCGCAGGTTGGCACGAATCACTGTTTCAAATATTCAGCGCGGCAGGTCCGTACTTGAACAGTTGCACAGATAGACTTGAGAAGTTGCAAACATGCCGTAGTGCTCGGAGTAAATCGCAATGGATCATGCAGAAGAATTAAAAAAAAAAGGGCGTCTTACTAGTAGTCGAATATTTGTGAGCCAATGACATGTCTTCCTAAACCGCGCAAACAAGGTCATATCCCTTGTCTCGAAGCCATGGGTCACCCAGAGGCCGAGGTAATATGCGCTCATCTGTCTGCTCGACGACCGGGAGGCCAGAGCCTAGTAGGAACTGATGGGCTTTCTGATCGTCAGCGTGGTTATACTATACATGCGCAATACGCACGAAGTTGATCTTTTTCTGAGCCGCGTTTGAGGACATTGTTTGTAACTTGGTCGGTGAGTAAAGGGGGGGGTAGTACGGGGGGGACCGAGTGGATTCATGCAACGGCGGGTTTGTGGGGATTTGGGGGATTAATGGGGATTTGCGGGGGTTTGCGGGGTAAGTAAATGGACGGATGCGATTTCAAATCAATAGAAGACGATTAATAATGATAGTGATGGGGTTCGGAGCAAAGTGGACCAAGAAACTGTCGCAAGGCATATAGGGGATAATGTACGCACAAATGAGTGGCCAGTCGGCTGCGCCGCGTTTTTCGTGCGACAGAAACGGCGTCTCCATATGCCATATGCCGCCCTCCTGGTTTCCTGGTTTTGACCCAACGTCCCGTCCCGTCCACGAGCCAAGCCCAAGATGATCCAAAAGAGCAGCCCGCGCACGCGCAGCCGGCTAAAAGCACGCGGGACAGTAACACACTCGTTCGAGCAGGGTGAGTATTAAATATGGCACCAGTGGCCGATTCTGAACTCGAGAGATGCCTTTGCATCGCACTCCAAGACCAGTCATGATGCCCGGGACAACCGTGACGACCGTGACGACTGTCCACACCGATCTGCTCATCGTCGGCGCTGGGCCGGCCGGCGCTTCGCTGGCGTGTTTCTTGGGCTCTCATGGTATGTTGAGCGGGAAACCTTGTCTTGACTCTTGAGTCTTGACTCTGAGAAGACGTCTCTCATATGCTCGCAGGACATACCGGCATCGTCATCTCTGCCGCGCCAGGCACGGCGGAGACGCCACGAGCACACATCACCAACATGGCAGCCATGGGTAAGCTGCAAACGCTGAGCCAACGTCGAGTAATTCGTGTACTTTGCTGACAGAAGGTAGAATGCCTGCGAGATATCGGCTTGGACCGCGAATGTATCAAAATGGCGGCTCATGCAGAGAATATGCAGCACACAAGATGGTGCCTGTCGATGGCGGGCGAGGAACTGGCGAGGACGTATTCTTGGGGTCACGATCCGCATCGAAAGGTAAGGAATCATGCCAGCCCGGCTTCATCTCTGACAGAAGTAGGGTGACTACGAAGTAGCCAGTCCATGCGATGGCCACGTGGATCTCCCGCAAACTGACCTGGAGCCCATACTCGTAAAACGCGCCGTGCACGATGGCTGGACTGTGCGTTTCAGCACCAGACTACTCAGACTAAGCCGGAACAAGCCTGATGAAAACTTGGCTGAAGTTCAAGACAGTTTGACAGGCCATATGTATCGTATTCAAGCGCGCTACGTGTTTGGATGCGACGGAGCAAGTAGCCAAGTCATGAGGGACTTGGGGATTCCACTCATCAAGAAGCCCGGCCCGGGACGAGCTGTCAATGTGCTAGTCAAAGCCGACATGTCCCATCTCGTCGAGAATCGGACGGGAAATCTGCACTGGGTATTCCGGCCAGACGAAGAACATCCGCCTTGGGGCTGGGCCACTTGTCTGCGGATGGTAAAGCCGTGGACCGAGTGGATATTCATCTTCTTGCCTCAGCCGGACGCGGACATGGATTCTTTTGAGATGTTGTTGGCCACGGAGAGACAGTACATGGCGCGGGTCAAGGAAGTGATTGGCGATGACTCGGTGGTGCCGCAGATCCTGGACGTGAGCAACTGGTGGATCAACGAGACGGTCGCTGAATACTATTCTGACGGAAATGTGTAAGCGAGTTTCATTGCTCCACTTCACTTAATGGTTGTTCACCGCAGACTGATGATGAGAGTTTCCCTCCGCAGCCATTGCCTCGGTGACGCGGTCCATCGCCACCCTCCGTTCAACGGGTTGGGCTCAAACACATGCCTACAAGACGCGTTCAATCTAGCATGGAAGGTATCCTATGTTCTGTCCAACAAGGCCGGGCCGGCTCTTCTCGAAACTTTCAGCACCGAGCGCCAGCCAGTAGGAGTAGATGTCATCACACGCGCCAACGCGGGTCTGAGAGATCACTCATCCTGGATGAAGGCAGTCGGCTTGATGGAACCAGACAGATCCCAGAGGGCGGCCATACTCGCCGAGTTTGACGACCCCGGAGAGGTAGGACGGCGGCGGCGACAAGAGTTCCAGTCGGGCATCGAAAAGACATCCAGCGAATTCCACGGACTCGGCGTGGAAATGAACCAGTTCTACTCCTCACCTGCGGTCTACCAAGACGACGAGGAGCACCCCGAGCGGCCTGCCGCCAAGGACTCGGCGGAATTCTACCAAGCTACCACACTGCCGGGGAGTCGCTTGCCGCACGCGTGGCTCAACTCGCGAGTCCCGGGGGCGAAACTGTCAACCATTGACCTGGCTGGCCATGGGCGGTTTTGTCTATTCACCGGCCCGGGTGGACGAGACTGGAAGAGCGCCGCAGACCAAGTCTCGGAGAAGCTTGGTATCCAGATCGACTGCTACTCGATTGGGTGGAAGCAAGATTATGAAGACGTGTACTTTGACTGGGCGAGGCGGAGGGAGGTGGATGAGGATGGCTGCGTGTTGGCACGACCTGATCGCTTTGTGGCCTGGAGGTCTACATCGATGATCCAGGACTGTGGTTCAAAGCTGGAAGTCGTCATGAGGTCGGTGCTGTCCTTGGATTGAGAAGCTGCGTGGAGCATGATTCATGAAGAGACATCAAGCTCTGATTGGAAGTATTAGTCCGAGTTACACAGACACGATCAAGACACAACTGTGACAATCTGACTGACCCAGCTGCTGATGCAAGAATCGGGACGTCTAGACGGAGTAGAATTCCCCTCGAGGATGCGGCCATTGCAACGGTCCCTGGGATTGCGACGCTGACAGCGGCAATCACGCTCCGTCTCATCTCGCAGCTCTCTCAAGAGATAGCCAAGAGAGTGAGTTACTTGGTCCCGGAGAATGACCCTGCAGGATGTATCTCGACCCCATCATACGGGAATATACCGCGAGCCATGTCGCACACAAGCGGCGCAGCGAACACGCCATCTCGCCCGACAAGCTCACCCGCAAGGTAGTGGACATGGCTGGACGAGGAAGCGAGCCAAGAGACGCTGTGTCACTTTTGCCATCGTTGAGTTTCCAGGGAACCCAATACTTGAGACTACTGCTTTACTGCGTTTGAAAACACTTGTGCGTTGATATGAGCTGTTCCATCGTGTCCGGCACGTTATTTCGGCGGGCTGATGAAAAAAAAGGGGGGGGGGGCATCGTTTCAACACCAATGCCCGGGCAATGGCAGAGTTCCCACACAACAGCATGACAGAGCAGCCCGATTCGCCTGTTGTAAGTGTCTAGTATCCCAGCCTCCCAGCCAGTAAGATCAACTACGACCCTTTCAAGCGACGAGGCACTCCGGAACTGCCCAGCCCAGGGTATGGATGCCTCACCGTGGGATTTGAGAGCGTCGAGACAACAAGGGCCTTTTACGACCGATACCGCTTCTACCCGACCCCCTATCTCGGCGGCTACGTGACTATCATGTTTGCCTACAATATGTTCATGTTTGACAAGGAAAAAAGAGAGGGCGAAGAGAATGATCGAATATGATGCCAGGGACGAGAGCCTGCGAATATCGGCCGGGTTAGAGGAGACGCAGGACTTGCTGCATACGTTGCAGGATGCGCTGGATGCGGCAATTGCGGTCAAGAGGGGGACATAAAGCGAAGTAGGTGAATGTGATTCTAACACAGCCGGCTAGCTGTCATCTTCGTGTGCATTTGTATCCAGTCTGTCATTTGGTGGTCGGTGATTGGGGTTTGATTCCTCGCGTCCCGGCGCGCGAATATCGTACCTGATGCATTATGAATGTTATGAATGCTACAAGTTTTTTTCTTTCCGAATTGACCTAGACTTTTCGTCCTCCAAGAAGTGTCCTGATTGCTTCGATCTACCGGTCAGCAGATGTGACAAGTGCTCGACGTGTACTCCAGAGTCCATATGGGGTCTCATCGATGCAGAAAGGCGGCCACGAGAACCATCAACGAGCCTTTACCCATGGCCGATTGCGCTGCTCATGGTTGATGAAGCTCCCGGGTCCCCGGCACTCCGCTCAGTTAGCCGTAACCGCGCGATATCTCGTGCGGGACACATCCACGGCAAACGTGCCCTCCTAGACGGAGTTCTCCGCGACTCCGTCTAGGAGAGATGGAGATGGAGTGTCCTCCGCGAATCCGTCTAGGAGGAGATGGAGATGGAGTGTCCTCCGCAAATCCGTCTAGGGGAGATGGAGATGGAGATGGAGACGCGGGATTTTGGCGACGCTTTTCCTTTGGGGTGTGATGTCCCCTGGTTGTGACGTATTGCACTACAAGGGGCGCGTAAATGCCTGCAATAGGATTAGATGCTAGGAGGAATTTTCCCGTTTTGCCTGCGATAAGTGCGTAGCTTAGAGACTGACATAGTAGGAGAGGGCCTTTGAAAGAGAGGTTTAAAGGCGTGCGTGCTTGTGATGTTAAGAAAAAAATGGCTGCGTTATCAGGAAGCATGGAGGCAGAGAGGTCAGAAACAGGGTGATCACATGGTGGATCCTCGGGTTCCTTGGATGACTAAGAGCCGGCACCTAGCTGCTAGATTAGATAGCCATTCGAGGCCTTCACGTACCTTGCCCCTAGGTAGCTTTATTCTAGCAGCGACGGCGAATCTAGCCCTCACTCTATTCATTACCACAACCCGACCACAGTCGTGAAACTAGGCTACTACTAAAAACAGTCCGCGCAACTATGCTCTTTCTAACAAACAGAATATATCTCATTTGTAAAGCTTAGTAAGAAGATATATAAGCGGGTTATAAAGACAAACTAGGGGAAGCAGCGGATACATTTTTAACTTTAAACGGATCTTTTGGTCTATTAGGGAATTCTAGAACACCTTCTACGTTCTCACAGCATGTGCATACCACATGCCCTGTAATATACCTTATACAGTACCATTATAAATGTACGCCCATTATATAATATGCTATTCTGCTAGTTAGAAGGCTCCACCCTAGATACGAGACGAGTTTCGCTAGCGCCGAGACTGTGGAGACAGGTGCGTTTATTAAGAACACCTGTCCTTATCAACTTGAATGCCGAAAACCCACCTTCCTGATGAGGAAGGTGCGTTGGAACGGCGCGGCGCGGCGCGGTGCAATCTACCCGGAATACGGTGGACGCGATTCCCGTAGCCAAAGGGGATCGGGAGGTAATTCAATGACGAGTAAGCGAGATCGGCAAAACGCAGAACAGGCTTCCCTCTTCCCATTTCATTCGTCGGCGAAATGACCTTGTGCGACACAGCAACGCGGTATAAAGATGAGCGCCGCCGCCGTTTTAAAAATCGTTATTATATTACTAATTATATTCAGAAACTTGATGTTATACCAGGCACTAGAATCCTCATCTTCCTCTTTCCAAGCCTCCACGATGCGTTGGGGTGTTTTCGTCTCAATCGCGACCTTGGCTGGCGCTTCGGCGCACACGGTCCGCGGCCTCCACGACAGGGACACCGGGACCAGGACGCAGGCGAGAAGCCCTGCGGGAGTTCCGTTTGACAAGTGGGCGCGGGACGAGCCGGACGAAATGAAGAGATTCCACAATGAAAAGACAAACAGTGAGAGCTCACCCCTACTCCCCTCAACGAAGTTGACACGGACAGGTAGGAGTCAGGACTCAGGACTAACGCTTGGGCGGGGGCATTGACTAGAGTATGTGCTCAACGGCAAAGGCATCCCGGACGTCGATTTCGACATCGGGGAAGCCTACGCGGGCCAAATGTCCATCTCCGAGGACGTCAACGGCCCGGACAAGTTTTACTTCTGGTTTCAGCCCTCTACCAACCCTGCTGCCGACAAGGAGATTCTCATCTGGCTCAACGGCGGTGTAAGTGGCCCCTGCCCCTAGCCCAGGAAATTCATCTACTCGCAAAGAAGCTAATTCTGCGTTTTTTTTTTTTCACCCCCCTCCCCCTTCAGCCCGGTTGCTCATCTCTAGAAGGGTTGGTACAAGAAAATGGGCCGTTCGTTTGGCAGTACGGGACGTACAAGCCCGTTGCGAACCCTTGGGCATGGCACCATCTCACCAATGTTCTCTGGGTCGAGCAGCCGATCAACACGGGCTTCTCCACAGGCACTGTGACTGCCAAGAACGAAGAGGACGTTGCTCGCCAGTTTATGGGCTTTTTTCGAAACTTCATCGACACATTCTCCATGCAAGGATACAAAGTATACCTTACCGGGGAGTCGTATGCGTGCGTGCTTGATCCATTCCCCCCCCCCTCCCCCCCCTTCTCGGTTGAAATCAGGCGGAGCTACTCAATCCCACGGGGCAGAAATTCTAATGCGCAAAGATTCAATAACAGAGGCATGTACTGCTCCTACATAGCAAGCGCCATGCTCGACGCCAACAACCCCAAGTACTTCAACGTCAAGGGCATGATGATCTACGACCCGGATCTCGTAGAAAACCGAGTGAACGATATGACGGCTATCCCATTCGTGGACCACCACCACAGCTTGTTCCCCTTGAACGACTCCTTTGTCCAGCACATCCACGACACGGACAGGAAGTGCGGATACGCCGCCTTGCGCGACCACTACCTCTCGTACCCTGCCCGCGGCCATCTGCCCAATCCTCTGCCCGGCCTCGACGCCAAGACGGGCCTGCCCATGCCGGGATGCGGCCAATATGAGCTGATGGGGAGTATCCAGAATGCCATTTCGGAAATCAATCCTTGTTTCGACCCCTACCAGGTTGCCACGACCTGTCCCTTGCTGTGGGACATGCTCGGCTTCCCCGGCGCCTTTGAATATCTCCCCGGGGGGGCGTCCATCTACTTTGACCGACAGGATGTGAAGAAGGCCATCAACGCGCCTCTCGACCGGACCTGGGCGTCCTGCGGGGGCCCCGTCTTCGTCGGCCGCGACGAGTCCGCTCCGTCCAGCACCACCGTGCTCGGAGGCGTCATCGACAGGACCAAGAATGTCGTCATCGGCCACGGGGCACTCGACTTTGTCCTGCTGGCCAACACGACGCTCTTGGCCATCCAGAACATGACGTTTGGCGGCAAGCTGGGATTCGAGAGACGGCCCACGGAGCCGTTCTACGTCCCGTACCATCGGCGAGGAGACCTCGGCACTATCGCTGGGGCAGGCGTCTTCGGCACCGCTCACACCGAGCGAGGGCTGACCTATGTGGGCGTCTCCCTGTCCGGACACATGGTGCCTCAGTATGCGCCGAGTGCCGCGTTCCGCCACCTCGAGTATCTGCTCGGTCGCGTCAAGTCCCTCAGCAGTAGAGAGCCATTCACGACCGACCCTCATGTACCGCAACCCTGGGGTCCGATGGGGAAAGGCACCGCGCCGCCGGTAGACCAGTGAGCTGGAAAAGGGGGGGCTGTGCAAGCGAAGGCGCGCTGCTTGATCGACGGTGGCGGTAGAAACAATAGTCCATGACACATGGAAGCTCTTTCTACAGGAGAAAATCAATGCGGAAGCGCATACCCTACCAGACCCCGTATTTACCCCGCAACAAGGGGGGTAATTCCCAATGTAAGCAAGTCGACGCGTTTTAACGGGCAGAAATATAGTAGAATAGCATATATTCACAGTACTGCTATTCACATCTCTCCCGAACTGTGTGGGCTCCTGCGTATTCAACCCTCGACTCGACAAACAAGTCGTGTTCCAGCTCTGGGCTGCATTCTGGCGAAAGGAAATGGAGGAAACCTGTCAAGTAAGCAAAGTAAAGCCCAGGATTATGATGATGTGGCTTCAGGCACGTGGCCACATAGACGGAAGTTGGTGCCGTCCATCACAGCAACGCCACTCGGATATATCTACCTATTATATTTTCCTACTTGTATCGTGCTTGCCGTTCTTTCATCCAAGACTAATATTTGGGGAGAAGGCGTCGGCGAATCAAATGTCGAGGTACACGGTAGAGATGAAGGTCTTCGAAACACCATGGCTGAGTCTTCTGATGACGGACCATCGGATAGATTTCGGAAGCTTTGGGCTGCAGTTACCTCGCAATTCTCCAACTGTGGAGGAATCTGGGCAGATATATGCACAGCTCCAGCGGGCTTGTATCCCGGGCAATAACAAACAAGCATTATGGAGTGGTATGCACCGGGAAGTTGCGCAAGACTTGACCACAGCGATGGCTCCCTGGATGGACGTCGAGCGACCCACTGTGCCCTCGGCGGCATACGAAGCTTGGAGCTTGGATAATGTCACATACACGGGGCCTCGGCCGTGTTTTCCTGGTCCCACTTGGCTCTTTCACGGATGTACTGGCATCGATTGTACCTCTGCTCCATTCAGTATCGCCAGCTGAGTACGTATCAGTTAAATGCAGCCAGAGAAGTGTGGATTGACTCACGATCTCGCAAATGATACACGGTATCAGGATAGACGTAACAACTCTTCTCGAAAGCGCCACTAGGCACAGGAGGGAGATATTCAGGCGTAGGTGGTTGAACTGGTCTTTGGCGAAGCATCGTAGTTGATAATTTTGTTAACATTCGGCATTGCTCACGTGTGACTTTGGCGAGGATTATCCCCGCTTACACTTCCCCCCCTGAATTATTTTGCAAATCTACAAGCCCCATTTTTTCGTTCCGCTCTAACAGCTGTGATCAGCTGTACGGATCCGTAAGTGTAGTATAACCCCTGCATTGTTTCAGAGAGCTACAAGGAAAATGCGCAGGGTATATAGCCCTACTAGAAGATACATGATTTTCCATATAAGATGTTAGGGAATCTAAGTACCTTCTAATCCTAGCCCCTGTCTCCCTAATTTCCTTTCATGTAGATCTGTAAAATAATTCAGGGGTGTACTTCGTTCGACCATCAGAAAAGGAACGGGAAGCTGGTGAACTGCCATCATATTCAATACGCTTGGTGAATCTTGGTGCTCTACAGGACTTCCATCATCTAGAGGCACTATATCAACTCGCGACTAGTCCAGCAAAAGGTAAGAATATTCCAGCCACGCTAGCGTTGATGTCCGCAGAGTCCGAAGCAAGGCTCTTGACGAGACCAGAAGGTGGGAGAACGCCCAACGCGGGGGTGCTTATCAGACTCCGCCCCGAGTCTCCGATGAGCATTCAGATAACTAAAGCACAAAGTCAACCAACCCCATTCCAAGTCCGCTCGTTCGGGGTCAAAATGCCGGGTGGAAGACTCTTCTTTCTCCCAAGCCGTCGCTCGACGTGCCGGGGCTCGAGGCCGTCGACATCTCAGACAAGGCCATGGAGCGGCGAATCGTGCGCAAGCAAGACTGGAGAATACTGCCGTGGATCTGTGTCACATACTTGTCAAGTAAAAGTATATATGAATCATGTCAGACATTTGAAGGGGCTACAAAGCTTTGCCCGAATCAATCTCTCTCCCTACGGCTTCAACACTGACTCCAAAGGAACGCCCCAATACCAAGCAGCCACGCCCATACCGCCCACGCTCATGATTGATGCCATCAAGAAATTGACATCGTTGTTATCTAGGAGGTCCCATCCACTTTCAACCACTCTGGATGGCCGCTGGTCCCCAAAGCTTGGCTTTCGGTGCTTGTTCTTGGCATCATATATGTCTTCAGCTTCGTCTTGCTCATCAACAGCTGAAGTATCCTGTTTGCCACTCTTCTTACTGTGTGCACCACTGGGACCTGCCGCCGCCGCCGCCGCTCGAATGGCTGTCTGCGGAGAAGAGGCTGAGACCAGGACGCGGTTACCACCCTCGCCTTCAACAATCCTACCGGACCTCACGTCCCGCACTGATCGCTGGAAAATACCTCCCAGAAAACTGTCCAGAACACTGCCCAGCGTACCCCAAATGACCATGCCTCCCATGAACATCCGCCGCTGCGCCAAAGTCCATGGCACTCCGCCCCCAAGGGTTGGTGCTGTTTCAGCGGTGCACGTAGGCAAAAACACCATGGAAGCGGCCACTATCACCATGGAACCAAAGCAGCCAGCAGCCAAGCCGAGCAAAGTGACGCCTCCGTTGGTTCCCCGAGGGACCTTTCGCAGTTTCAGTGACGTGATCAGGCGTGGTTGACTCTTTGATAAAATGCCTAGCTCGGAACTAAACGTGTCTGCAGCGACGGCGGCATAGTTTGCAATAATCCCCACGACCAGAAGATCGCCGCCCCAAGAATAGCAAATACTGCTTTCCGGATTTGGCGTGTTGGGGTCGGCGTAGGCGGCAACTCGACTCCGCAGTTGATATCCGTGGGCGACTGTAAGAATCGATGCCATCAAGGAGTTCGCAAACACTGCGTAAGAAGCATGTTAGAATGTGGCATTCTTGATTTTCGTGACAGTTCTCGGGTTCACCTTGCACGTGGGTTCTCGGCCCCTCGCCTCCGGAGCTGCCTTTTGAATGCATCGTCAATGCTGCTTTGACATTTTCTTTAATCTACGATTTGTGTCAGCCACATTTGCACAGTTTACAAGGGCCTGTACCAGTCGCATACGTGCGTAACTCGTGTTCCTGCCAGAAAGAAGACGCAGAGCAGAGCAAAAGGTAGATTCCATGGGTGGTAAGCATGTGCCATCGCCGTAAGTGCGGCCGCGACGATGCCAGCAGGGGTGAGTGAGTTCTTGGACCAAGCTCTCAGTATGAGGGCAAGAGTTGCCGGCACAGCAATAATAGGCTTCATGACGAGCGGCTGGAGGGCGTGTTGCGTATCGTCGCCGTGTCGTGATGAGAGTGAAAGCTCCGAAATGAGGCGGGCTAAGCCATCACAAGCCCAATTTTACGGACCGGCTGACGTCAACCTGACTGGTTCTGTCGGGCCGCACAGACAGTGCTTGGCGCACTACTGGCACATGGCTAATCGATACGCTGGCGGCGCCAATTTTTTTTCTCCGTGACGGGATGCCAGAACCGAATACTGCCGACGACTTGTTTGAATTTCAATCAAGTTAGCGATTTCACACGGTTACGGCTCTCTGCCGCGATAGGTTCGCTCTATACGTCATCATGCCAGCGCTAATCTCGTCGAGCGATGAGTTCGCTGTTTTGCCCATCCGCATGCCTTCAATGCCATCATTTCCTCTCAGCGCCATCCACGAGGTGCGCGTCCGACAAAATACACCAAAGATTCCTACCGCGAACGATTCACGAAGTCTTTTTTTGAAAAATATACCAAGCGACAGTACAGAGCCTCATTTCCGAGCCGTCTTCACAAGCTTAGTAGGGGCCGGAAGGTTCGAAACGATCAGTTTCGACGATGAGGCGAAGACTGTCCTGCCCGTGGACCTGGCCCAAGCGACCAAAGTACACGGTTTTGCCAAAAAAAGGAAAATGCTGCATCTTGAAGCGGAAGAGAGAAAAAGGGAAGAACAGGAGTCACAGTTACCGCAGATATGGTCCCGGCAATTATACAGAAGCAGCAGTACGGCGGTTGTCTTGCTTGCAGATGAAAAGAGTGTGCAGCTGGTGCTAAAAGCCATCACCAAAGTGCACAAGACTAAAAAGTATCCGGTATGGGGTGAGAACTTGGCGGATCATGTCCCATCATTAGGTTCACCTTGGATAGCAACGCACTTGCAGCTCTCGAGGGTTGACAAGGCTGCTACACAAAAAGCAGTCCACGCATTCTTCAATGCTTTCAACAAAAAAGAGAAGGAGGCTGTCGAATTGGCCAAGCGGCTGCGCAACGAACCTGATGAGGACGGTTTTGTCACGGTGACACGCGGTGGCAGAGCCGCGCCGGCCAGTCGCAACGAAGCTGAGGCGGCCAAACAAAGAATGGTTGACAAGGCCGACAAGAAGAAGTCGGAGCTTGGGAATTTCTACCGCTTCCAACTGCGTGAACAACGGAAGAAAGAACAAGCAGCTTTACTGCGACGTTTCCATGATGATAGGCGGAAAGTTGACGCTATGCGGCAGAAGCGTGGCAAATTCAAGCCTGAAACATGAAATTATTACGAGAGGGCGAAAGATTAACAATCACACAAGGTATGTGTATTATTTTCATCGCCACCCTGTTGAATTTCCATCCATATCATGATGACGCCGCGGGGCCATCAAATCGCCGAGACGATCCGAGGTTCATCCTCTTTTCGCCACTTGGCAATGCCGAAAACAACCGCGTTACTAAAAAATCTTCTCAAATGTGTCTGAGATATAATAGCCGAACAATTTTTTTTTCTTTGCCGAATTCATTCCTCCGAGACTTAAACTCTAACAGAGGATTATAGGTCTATCGTCAGACACTGGCACGCGACTGGGCAGCTGCCATAACCATATCCGTCTCGAATTTTCAGAGCCACGACCACATGGCACGGAAGTATGCCGTCGGTTAAAATGGCCAGTTTCTATCCATGCCGGCAAAAGCAAGCAAGAGACAGCAATATCTCTTTTGATTTCTCTTATTATTCATCACAGTCACGAAACATTGCTAGGAAGCTCCGCGCTTCGGTTTATAGTGTCCTCAAGGTAGCATTGTGATGAGCAGTAGACACATCACCAGCACGTAGCCTTTACCGTCAGACTGTTGGACCCGACGTCCCTCGAAATAGCAACACAGCTACTCAAAGAGCCATGTAATAAAATTATTTCATTGGCAAAAAAACATACATATTAGCAAGCTTTCAGTGCAATCGTGTGGAGATGATTTTTTTGGACTTGACGTCCCCGCCGTGCCGCCTTAGTCAGCGAGCGGCGCCTGCCTCGTTTGTTTACTTTCCCCACATGGCAACCATGCACAACGCCTTGACAAGTTGCAAAGAAGCGTCGGGTTGTCCTGGGCTTTCGCAGGAGATGAACGCTTTGCTGTGAGACCCTGAAAATATTTCCCTACGACGGGTCACGAAGACCAACATGATCGATACCGACAATCTTCGCACAGCGTCGCTGTATATCAACAATCAGCTGCTCTCAAGAGGCTTGTTGCGCGATGGCGACTCTATCGATTTCGCAGGCACGAGAAGAAGTGATGAAGAAGGCGCCGAGGTTTCAGGGCGCATCATCAGCGTCTTGAATGACCTGATACTGCGTCGCGACGTAAGTCTGGATAGGCAAACGACCTCTCGAATTGGCGTGCTGACAACAAAACCTAGCGTGACGCTGAACACCGAGAATCTCTCTCGACTTCAATGCGCGCCATGCGTGCGGAGAATCTGAAGCTCATCGCCGATCTCACGCGCACCAACGACAAGTACACCGAGGCCCAGCGCAAAGCTGATCTTGCGACACGAGCAGAGTCTACTTTAAAAACGCAGCTCAAGTCTGCAGAGGCCAACGCCAGGGCGCTGAAGGAGGACGTTGCGCGAATGAGGTCTCTAGTCGCCCAATCCCGCTCATGCTGCGCCACAGAGATCCGCCGACGAGATCGCCAAATTGATACTTTGAAAAAACAGCTCGGCGAAGCTGGTCGATCGAGGGGCACCAGGGCAAATCCTGCGCTCACAACAATTACCGTGACAGGTGACATTGGCAACGAGAAGGACAACACCACGATCATCAGTAATTCTTCGCACTACGATTCCGAACTTCGGGGCGAAACTAACACGACACTCGCGAACCTTGCCCGGCATCTTACCGAAGAGAATGATATCATGTTGGGTGTAATGCAACAAACCATGGCGCAGCTGCGAGACATGAGTGGCTGGGTTGCAGAGACGAAAGAAGACGAGGAGGTCCGCAAGAGGCCGACGTGCGAAGATATGGCAGCAGAGCTGGACTCGATCTTGGATCACATGAGGACAATTCTCACCAACCCGTCTTTTGTTCCAATCGAAGAGGTTGTCACCAGAGAAGAAGAGATCAACAGACTCAAAACTGGTTGGGTGAAAATGGAGACCCGTTGGAAAGATGCAGTGCATCTCATGGATGGATGGCGGAAGAGAATGGCTTCCAGCGGGAAACCTGTCTGCGACGAGGACTTGCAGATGGGAATGCGTCTCAGCCCTGTTCGCATCAAAGATTTGGATGAGACGAGGGTTGTTGTCGTAGACCATGGGCTGTCGGCCGTCAAAGAGGAGCCTGAGGAAAATGATGCTCACGAATTCTTACACTCCCCCTGTCCGAGAAATGCAGAGCATCCTGATTATGCCGCTGGCGAGGATTTCGACGATGTGGGGGGAGACAGCGATAGTGATGCTGCAAATCATGAGGATCATGTGCCAGAAGATGAGTATCCTGCCGCAGACGGCAGTCAAGGCATGTTCGATCAGCCAGACCAGGAGTCGATGCACGAGCATGAGCACGAGCACGAGCAAGATGAGTCTATGGAATCCGCAGCGCTTCCTGGACGTCCACAGCCCAGTCCTCTTGTAAACTCGAGGTCTGCCGGCAATCGAGGGTTTTTGAGGAACGAAAAGCTACGCTTCGGGCCTAGCCACCACGGTTCCAATGACGACGAGAGTGCTCCAACCTCGGAGTCGAAATCCATGAGGTCTCTGCCGGTCCGGCCGCGCGCGCTAGCATCTCAATCGAGACTCCCGAGTAGGGTGCATCGGCCAGCCGAACGACCACGTTCACCCTCGAGAACATCCTTGGATGATGCATTGCTACCGAAGAAGCGGGATGTAGAGATGCCCCCTGCACCTGCACCTACACCTGCACCTGCGCCGCCAGGAAACGACGAGCACGATGACCCCGTTCAAGCCGCTGACGAAGTCGACGAGACGCAAAAGCAGACTTCCACCCTGACTACTCACTCGTCTCCCACACGCGTCGAATCTCGCACAAAGCCGCCCCGGGACACGGAGCCGAAGCCAGCGCAAAGCCCATTGACAATGTCCGGCATTGCAGCGAAACTCGCCGCTTCAGAGAGGGAAGCGGACGCGGCCCGTGTGAGGGCCAAATTAAAAGCTGCGCGTGGTTCGACCAGAGGCGTGTCCCGGCCTATCATGTCCACGTCGGCAGCAACTGCTACGGTCGAGGTCGAGGCACCACCGGACGAAGAACCAGCGATCAAGACACGGCGCGAGCAACAAGAACCCGCCCGCGACCCAGTGCAGCAGGACCCGGGTCCATCTGACAGCCTTGCCAGACCGGAAAAGAGGAAGCGAGATCGCAAGGTCGGCAAGACGGCGTCTAGGCGGAGAAGCACACTTAGTCCCATGGAGTTGAAGGCTTTGATTTCGGGTGAGGCGCTGTAAGCACGCGGGCGAGTTGCCCCCTGGGCACATGGGCTTTCACGTGGTGACATTGTCGAGCACACCCTCGTGATATATGATGAATGTGTTTCGGCAGGAAAGTCGGTTTAGCGGTCATTTTTAATATTGCCTTCAAATAACCACTTTGCTATGATTCCAGAAACAGCATGTCTGATGGGCTTGACTTCGTGAACAATTTTGCCCCGGGTATCCGTCTTGAAAGGCCTCGTGGGGACAAGTGCATGTCATCATTCAAGTCCTCAAGCGTGCTTCTGTACGCCGCAGCGCAGAGGTGCTCGCTATATCACACGTCAAGTCAAGATAACAAAGTTCAGCAACGGAGCAGTCACGAGCATTTCAGGAGGGGTCACTGCAAAGGTGCATTGATGCGGGTGTTGCAACTTTCTTGTTTCTCGCGGCGTAAGCGACAGACGGTATGCTATCAGTGATGAGACATCCCATGTCTCCTGTCTCATGTATTCGCAGAAAGAGGGATTGTGTTATACAATGCTGATACAAAGCCAGGGAGCTTTTTCCAGTCAACTCCGATTTTCCCACATTTGTGCTTTTAATATTTTGCGTCCACAAGCGACCACCCAACTAACCAGCTAGCCAGATTGCACTCGCCGCTTCCCTAATGCTGGCTCCATTGGATGGTATTCAGATCGATTCCTTCCTGCACAAGCTCCCACAAAGGACTCAGCTGTCGCAGGAAGTTGACTCGCTCCTGGACTGCCTTGAGCACATAGTCAATCTCTGCCTCTGTGGTGAAACGTCCGATTCCGAATCGAATACTACTGTGAGCGCTCTCGTCACTATTTCCCAGCGCGCGGAGCACATAGCTGGGTTCGAGCGATGCAGACGTGCAAGCACTGCCGGAAGACAGGGCGATATCCTTGAGGGCCATTAGGAGAGACTCTCCTTCCACATATGCGAATGAGACGTTGACGCAGCCGGGATAGAAAGCATTTTTATCACCGTTCTGGGTTGTATGCTCCATAGAAAGCAGGCCCTTCAGGAGTCGGTCGGACAAGTACTTGATTCGCTGGGTGTCGTACTACAACAGGGTTAGTTTGCGCCGTCGCTTGAAGCAAGTGTATGGGCCGGTTGAATAAGAACGGAGAAGAGAATAAAAGGAAAAGGCCGACTCAAAATTCAGACAGGGTGCTACACTGAACACGAACGGCCTTGTCACGGGCCATTCAGAACGCCATGGTTGTGGAGTAGATCATCGTGTAGAGCGTAAAAGGTACGAGATGTATTGGGGTGCTGGCTGCAAGAACTAACCTTCATTTCGTCCTTGGCGATGCGGCAGGCCTCACCAAACCCAACGACTAACGGCGGAGCAAGAGTGCCGCTTCGGAGACCACGTTCTTGTCCACCGCCGGTGATGATGGGGTCTAGTCTGACCCTGGGTCGCCTTCGAACGTAGCAAGCGCCAATGCCCTTGGGGCCATAGATCTTGTGGGATGAAATGGACATCAAGTCAATGTTCATGGCATTGACGTCTAGTGGGATCTTGCCAACTGCTTGAGCGGCATCGGTGTGGAAGAACGCTTTCTTCCGTCGACACAACTTGCCAATCTCCTCGATAGGCTGAATGACACCGATCTCGTTATTGACGGCCATGATACTGACGAGGGCAGTCTCGGGCTTCATGGCTGCCTCCAGGGCGGCCATGCTTATCAAGCCGTTTTTCTGTACGGGCAGATAAGTGACCTCAAAACCCTCATCTTGTAAATGTCGACAGCTGTCGAGCACACACTTATGTTCTGTCTGGGTGGTGATGATGTGATTCTTCTTGCCAGAGCGACCAAAGAATCTGGCGACGCCTTTAATGCTCATATTATTGCTCTCCGTGGCACCGGACGTGAATATGATTTCTTTGGGGTCTGCGCCGATGAGAGAGGCAATTTGCTCGCGCGCCTCTTCGACTGCCTTTTCACTTTCCCAGCCGTAGGCATGTGTCCGGGAATGCGGGTTACCGTACACGCCGACGTAATAAGGTATCATGGCATCGAGCACACGGGGGTCGACGGGGGTCGTTGACTGCATATCCAGGTAGATCGGCCGCTGGCCTTCTGCCATTACAGCAGCCTGTTTGAGAACTTCTATGCAGCGAAGTATTGGTTAGTGCTCGGCTGTGAAGCGTGAAGAGGCATATATCATCAAGGCGTCCCCTTACCAGCCATAGGGCTGATTTGGGCATCAGCAGGCCCTCCCATCGGGGGACGAGGGATGTTGACGAAATCCTTCTTGTCCAGTTTGATGGCAGTTTCCACGCGAGCCTGATCCTGCTTGGTCTCAGTCACATATCCTCTGCTCATCGCCTTGGATCGTGTCGCCACCAGGGCTGCGCGAGGCAACGCTCGCAAAGGGGCGGATGCAGCGACATGGCGGCTCGCTGTCTGCCTTAACGCGCACGATGCTAAACTCGACATGATTGTGATATATGCGATGCGGGCGATTGCATATGCCGAGACTCGAAGCCCAGCGAGCGGAGAGGTGAGGCAGGGGAAAGCCTTTTATTAGTAATAACAAGTGTGCACCTCGATTGGCGAAATGCAGTCGTAGCTTCCCCATAAACTAATAACTACATAGGAATTTGTCATGAAAGAGCTTTCGGCTCGGCCACTCGGTGATAGGCGTCCTCACAGAGCCTCTGATTGGCCAGGATAAGCCCAGTACCCGGCGGCGCCTTTAACAAGACCAACAGGAGGCGACTCGACTGAGGAAAGTTGTGTGGGCGGTAATATGCTGGGCGTTACTCAGAGACGATAGAAATGCAACGGAGTTGACGCAATGCGAGTATAGTGCAACTACAATGCCGGTGCTCTGTACGGATTACTGTGCAGAAAGGGGTCTGACGATGCACCGCGCAGTGATCAGGCTGGCAACCTCGCAGATGGTTTCTCGCAGGCTGGGGCAGGGCAGGGCAGGGCAGTGCTGACGACAGGTTACGGCGCCCAGACCAGAACGCTGTACGGAGTAACTTGCGCCACAATCAGCAGCACAGCCACTGAAAGTCGTCACCAAAGTCACCAAAGTCCTGGGCCAACAAGCCAACTCGTTCAATCAATACCGACGTCAATGCCCTCATTTATGGGTTTCCTCAAAAAGCCAGGCGTCCGCCTCTTTCTCGTTCCCTGCCCCTGCGCGCAACTAACGGCTCGCCTGCTTCCTTACTCCTCCTCTTCTTCTGTGCGAGCATAGTTATCAGGGCTTTGCATCATGAGTTTCAAAGGCTTCTCCAAGAGCCTTACTAGGGTACGTCACGTTGCTGACCTCTTCTGTGGTCGCTGCCCCTCTTCTCCAAGTTTGGCGGTCCTCGGTGAGGCAGCACGCCAAAACAAAACAAAACAAAATAGCAGGCTGTACTGATGCAACTGAAAATACTTTTTAAATGCTAATGAATAGTCATGGTCGTTAGGCGCCTCAACAACTCAAACACAAGTTCAACATCGGAGAGCATACCAAGGATGCGGTTTACATCGATGCCGAGCGCCGTTTTCAGGAATTGGAGGTCGAGACCAAGAAGCTGCACGATGAGTCCCAGAAATACTTTGAAGCCATCAATGGTATGCTCAACCATCAGATCGAGTTCAGCCAGGCCATGACGGAAATCTACAAGCCCATATCAGGCCGCATGTCAGATCCCGACAGTATCAAACCTGAAGGAAACCCAGAAGGAATTCGGGCTTGTGAGGAGTACGAAGCTATCGTTAAAGAGCTGCAAGAAACTCTCGCGCCGGAGCTGGATATGATCGAGACTAGGGTTATCCGACCAGCTACCGAACTGATGGACGTTATCAAGGTCATCCGAAAAACGGCTCTCAAGAGAGAACACAAGAAGCTCGACTATGACCGACACCGCGCCGTACTCAAGAAGCTGCAGGACAAGAAGGAGCGCACAGCCAAGGACGAAAAGGCCATGTGGAAAGCAGAGGGAGATGTCGAGCAGGCCACACAAGATTACGAGTACTTCAACAATCTTTTGAAAGAAGAGCTGCCTGCATTATTCGCCTTGGAGCAGGAATTCATTCAACCACTCTTCCAATCGTTCTACTACATGCAGCTCAACATATTTTACACGCTTCATGAGCGTATGCAGCGCTGCGATATTGGTTACTTTGACCTGACGCTCGATATCGAGGACGCTTTCGTTGAGAAGCGTGGGGATATTCAAGACCGTACAGAGGCTTTGTCGATTTGCAGATTCAAGACCACCGGGCGACCTCGACCGATCCGATACGGAGCTAAACCAGCCCTTGAAGGGGGCAAGCAACCTGGACTGCTGACAGCAGGGCCATCAGCCACCGGCACCGGCACCGGCACGAGCCCGAGCCCGAGCCCCAAGATTGGTGCTTACAGCCGCCCGTCTGCCGACTCCAGCCAGGCTGCACCGCCGCCATATTCACCTGGAAACAACACTGCTTTGTCAACCGTCGCGGCGGCCAAGGCAAAGCCACCGCCGCCGAAGCCGAAGCCGAAGCCGAAGTGCTTGACAGCAGCACCTGTGGCAGAAACCGTAACAGCCCTGTATGACTACTCAGCCCAAGCTGATGGGGACTTGAGTTTCCGAGCCGGTGATGTCATCGAGATTGTCACTAGAACACAGAATGAGAACGAGTGGTGGTCCGGCCGGCTTAATGGAAAGGAAGGACAGTTTCCAGGTAAACATCAAGTTTCACTTCACTGAGCTCCCCTAGATTTTACTCCTCTCAACTAACACATCGTGCGCAGGCAATTATGTTCAACTGTGAAAGTATCGAGTAGTATAACTTTGGTAAAAGTGTGTGGGCGATGGGAACAATTTGGCTGGGCTGCTTTGACAATCACAAGATGGCCAGCTGGCGCAGAAGGTCCAGACTATGAGTGCGGGAATGCTTCGAATCCGGGGCAGTCAAACGAACTTGGCCCATCCATTCGATACAGCTGACGATTGTATTTATGACCCGCCGTCTACTGGGCTCTTTTAGGCTATGACCATGGCATATTACATATATAGTCACCAAGAATGATTCCCGCAGCTGGTGGGGCTGGCGTTTGTCGACTTTCACCACCCACGTGCTGGGATCGAGCTACTAGTAGATCGACATTGCTGGTGCACTTGGCCTGGCCTTTGAAGTGGCTGTTGCAGCCCATGTTTTTTGCGTCCAAGTCAACCAAATTGCCACTTTCATCATTCAATGAAGCACAGCCAGGAGTGTTCATGCTCGTCATACGGATTACTCCGTACAGATCCATTGCTGCATGAGCTGTCCGGAAAGTGACGTCACAGGCGAGCTGCCCCGCCACCAACACTTGCTTCACTTGCTTGCAGCAGGTCATCGTTGGCCACTTGCCATACATGGTCCCATCATCTCCCAGTAGACGACAAATGACATCACAGCCAATGTGGCAGTCCCATTCACTCCCCTTGAAACGGGAAAGTGAGGCTTCTCGTTTCCTTGGCAGGTTTCCTTCCTCTCAGAACTGCCTGCGTACTACTATATTACCCGACTCCATCCACCTTCATTCGTCCGCTTGGAACTTTTCTGTCTTCTCTTCATCCCATCAATCCCACCAGACACTTCTGCTTATCAGAGCTCTCTACTCATTCAAGCTACTGAAATTCGTTCAATCAGTCATCACACACAGTTTCTATCCAACCCAGCAAACATGTCCGACAAGCAGGCACCTTCCACCCTTCAGTCGTACGTCGACTCGGCCACAGGTGCCATTCAGAGTGCTGTTGGCAGCTTGACTGGTAATACTGGAGACCAGGCCAAGGGCGACGTCAAGAAGGAAGCCGCCAAAACAGAGTACGATGCCTCTCAAGCCGCTGTCAAGGTTCCAGGAGCTACCGTTTCCAGTGACGGGGGCGCCAGCAAAGACCACCCCGATCGAAATGCCGGTTCATGGAACCAGACTGTTGGCTCTGCCAAAGAGACGGTTGGTAATCTCGTTGGTAGCGAGGTGAGTATCTCGTAATTGACCTCTGCTCCCATGCTTGGGTTGTCCTTTATTAACAAACTTGGGTCAGAATTTGAAGACGGCCGGTCAGCAACAGAATCTCGAGGGTCAGCAACAAGAAGCCAAGGGGCAGTTGAATGACTTGGGCTCCGGTATTGGATCTCGCGTTCAGGGCACTGTCGGCGGCGCCGTTGCCAGTCTTACTGGGGACAAGGATGGAGAGGCTCACTACGATCAGATGCGTGCCGATGGCAAGGCTCAACAGCGTGGTGTGGAACATGATCTGCAGAAGAAGGCTGAGGCTGAGGAGGCCAGCAAGAAAGCATGAAGTCGAAGATGACGGACACAAGTTATGATGGGAGATTGCGTGGCGAATTTGATACCCTATGAATAGTATGATTGCGAGCCTATACTTAATAGTACAGAGTTATGGTCCTCATTGATGCCTGGTTGATTGGGTTGGCGCAAGCTTCCATTCCTGCCTTGAGCAAATCCGAGCCGACGTGTCGTGTCGGTCGTGCGAACTGGCCAAGTCGCCGCAAATGCAGTAATCGACTCGCAACACCACATTAAATGGCACGCCGGGATAAATGGAGGAATACAGTCAGGCAAGGGCTATTAGGTTATTAGTAATCCGTGCTGAGTATTACATTAAGACCAATTCATCAGGATAACCGAATTCATGTCCACATTCGGTAATCACGCCTCCAGGGTAGGTTCCTAACGTTTTTCGCCTACAATCCATAGGGCGGGACCCCTGCGCCTACCAGTTTCATTGTCCACCTTCAAATTCCGTACTTCTCGCAGTTTGTGGACGCGCAGCTCAGCTCTTTGCCTTCGAACCATACGTCTCCCAGAGCGCCAGCACAGTCAATGGATGGCTCTGGGATTGACGCGCGATCTGTACTGAAGCAAGATGCCCCAGCGAACCCCCAAAAGCAAGGCCAAGGCCGCCGCGTCGCCGTCACGCGCGCAACCACCACCCGACTACAAGGCCATCGCCGAGCAATGGGCTAAGGCAAAGCGCATACAGACTGCCAACGAAGCCGAAGCCGAAGCGCTCGGTCAGCCCTCGGCACGAGAGGCCGCCAAGGCTTTGGAGCGCCAGAGGGAGAGACTCAACGAACTGCGACAAAAGTCGTACGAGCGAAGATGGTGGTGGACCGTCGCGTTCTGGGCATGGCTGCTTGTCATTCATGTCGTTGGCATCTGGCTCTTCACGAGCGGCTTCCTGTTGACGCGATTCGTCCTGGAAGACAAGTCGAATTGCACAATGCCGCCCATTGAGAGTAGACTGGCGCCATTGAGCGTCGAGAAAGGCTGCTGGCACCCCAAGACGTTTGATCGCGCCGTCGTGATTGTGATTGACGCTCTGCGCTACGACTTTACTGTGCCGCAGGACGAGGCCAAGAAGCACGAATTTCATAATGCTTTCCCCTTTCTACACGACAAGGCTGCAAAATCGCCGCGCAATGCCGTCCTACGTCCCTTCATTGCCGACCCCCCGACGACGACGCTGCAAAGATTGAAGGGCTTGACGACCGGGACTCTGCCGACATTCATTGATGCCGGTAGCAACTTTGCGGGATCAGCGATTGACGAGGACAATATCCTGATGCAGCTCAAGAATGCTGGCAAAAAGATTGCGCATCTAGGTGACGATACGTGGGTGTCTTTGTTCCCCGGCTACTTTGAACCGAACATCAGCAAGGCCTACGACAGTTTTAATGTGTATGATCTCCACACGGTCGACAATGGCGTCATGGACAACATATTTCCGCTCATGGAGCCCCAGGCCAAGAGCCAATGGGATCTGCTGATCGGCCACTGCTTGGGTGTCGATCACGCTGGCCATCGCTATGGCCCGGATCACCCTGCCATGAATGCCAAGCTGCGGCAGATGGATGATTTCATCCGACGACTTACGGCTACGATTGACGAAAAGACCCTGCTGGTAGTGATGGGCGACCATGGAATGGACGACAGGGGCGACCACGGCGGTGAAAGCGACGACGAGATCGAGGCTGCGCTGTGGATGTACTCCAAGTCGCCCATTTTCGGACGCATCTTGCCTGAACATGCCGTGCCCCCTGCCAATGCCAAGATCCGACCCGTCAACCAGATTGATCTGGTTCCGACTCTGTCCCTTTTGCTGGGGATTCCAATTCCCTACAACAATCTGGGCCGCCCAATCGAGGAAGCCTTCTCTGGGCCCAAGGGCAACGATTGGACCAATCTCGCCGCTGTTTCTCGCATGGCATCCGCCGGGATTGAGAGATACCAAGATTCCTATTTCAAAGCCCGCGGCATTCCTCCTCGCTCCGACGCAAACTCACCTGCTGCGCTGTGGACCGAGGCACGAAAGGTGCCCATCTCGTCTCACAGAGACATTTACAATGCCTTTATCAGATTCCAGGAACAGACCCTGCTTGTGTGCAAAGACCTGTGGGCTCGATTCGACATTCCCCGCATGATTTCCGGCGTGGTCGTCACCGCAATCGGGGTCGTGCTCCTCATGTTGTACGCCTCCCGAGCCGAGGACGACGAGTTCGTGGTCATGAATGACGTGGAGCTCGACTACGCGGAGAAGAAGTTGGAGGTCTTGGAGTTCAAGGGCGAGGGCGAGGGCGAGGGCGAGGGCGAGCCTCACGCGGATCAGTACTACCACCGCGATATGCTCCGCGGGCTGTGGAACACTCGGTTCCTCTTCATAGTCGGAGCCCTCATGGCCGCGGCCGTGTACAGACATCAGCCTCTCGACCGCTTGGCCACTCTTGTCGTGCTGTTGGTCTTGACTGCCGTGGGCACTGGCATCCACGACGGCGGCAAGACTCTGACCAACCTGCTGCCGCGAACAGCCTGGGGCTGGCTCTCAGTCGCCTTCACCCTCAGCCACTCCGTCGGGTTTGCCTCCAACTCGTACACGATTTGGGAGGACCAGATCCTGCTCTTCTTCACCGCAACGTTCGGGTTTGCAGCAATCGTGTCCTCCTTCCGCATCGAGTCCAAGGTCGAACGCACCATGGCCGTCTACCACTCGGTCGTATTCATTCTGCTCGGCCGCCTCGCGTCATACTCGACGCTGTGTCGCGAGGAGCAAATGCCCTACTGCGCGTCGACGTACTACGCGTCCGTCAAATCCACCGTCTCAGCCCCCTGGCAGCTCATCGTCCCCTTTGCCGTCTTCGCCTGCCTCCCGTCCATCATCAAGTCGTTCCTCACGCCGACGCGATCCTACGAAGGCCTAGCACCCGTGTGGATTGGATACGTCTTCAGAGCAGGCCTGTTCATGTCAGCCATGTACTGGACCGTTGATGCCGCCAACAACGGCGCCTGGTTCGCCGACAAGCTGTCCGAGGGCACGCTCAAGAAAACCGGCGTGTACCTGGCGCAGATGACGCTGGCGCTCGCCCTCGTCGCCGGCACCACGGCCTTCATCTGGGCACCGCCAAGCGTGTCCATCGTCTCGACAGCCTCCAGGACCGGCCAACCCCGCGTCGCCATCCTGGGATACAGCAACGTCTTCGGCTCGCGCTATCTCCTGCTCCCGCTCAACATGCTCGCCGCCTGCCTGCTCCTCAGCAAGCCCATGGGCGCGGGGGCCCTCGCCCTGATGATGTGGCAGATCCTCTCGCTCGCCGAGATTATCGACCTCAACAACCTAAAGACCGAAACCATCGGACCTATTATGCTCGCCATCCTCGGCAACCTGTACTACTTCAAAACGGGGCACCAGGCCGTTCTGTCCAGCATCCAATGGGACAGCGCCTTCATCCCCCTGTTCACCATTCGATACCCCTGGACTCCCCTCGTCGTCATGCTCAACACGTTTGGCGCTCAAATCCTAGCTGCCGTGAGCGTGCCCCTCCTTTCCATGTGGAAGGTCGGCCCCAAGCAAAAGGGGGTCCTCGAAACAGTCGCCCGCGCCATGGCCGTGTTTGTCGCGTACTATGCCGTCGAGGCACTGGCCACCATGAGCTGGGCGGGCTGGCTGCGGAGACATCTCATGCTCTATCGCGTCTTCAGCCCGCGGTACATGATGGCGGGGGTGTTGCTCGTCGTGCTGGACCTGGTGCTCCTTCTGGTGACGTTGACGGGGTTGAGGAGCAACACCTTGTCAGTGAGCGAAATATTCGGATGGGCCGACTAAATTTCCATCTTGTTCTTCTTTGTCCCCCCTCCCGTTGTAGCTGTAGGGTTCAGTCATTGTATTTTCTTTCTTTATTAGTCTGTGTGTATCGACGAACGACGTGTATTCATATCATCTCATGGTACGGCAGGGGCAGGGGCAGGGGCAGGGGCACATTGGATACCATCATTCTCACAATAGAAATTGTGGGGGGCCCAAATAAAAATTTCCGATAATGTACATTACTCGAAAAACCCCCGGGCATAGAAAAAGCCACGCAGATAGGTCCCGAATCATGACAATCCCCCCCGTCGCCTCACCTCTCCATCACAGCCGCCCCCCTGACGGCCAGGCCGCCCCCCGGACCCTCAACCCACACATCCCACGGCCCGGCCTCGGCCTCGGGCTCGCGCACACAAAGCGTCATCTCGTCGTTGACGTACAGCGGCGCGTAGTTCCTGTAGGTAATGCGCGCGACCCTGCCGCGCAGCGCGCCCAGCATCAGCGCGAGCGTCAGCGGCCCGTGGACAAGCAGGTCCCTGTGGCCGTCGGTGGAGCGCGCGTACACCCGATCGACGTGTATGGAGTGGGCGTTGAACGTGAGCGCCGAGAAGTGGAAGAGGTGTCTGGGCGAGGGCGTGACGCCGTACGAGTAGCTTGGTTTGTGGGGGACTTTTTAATACAACCATGGTCAGCCGGGGTTTCATAGGGACGGACTATCTCAACTTCGAGTGATATGGGGGGGGGGCGGACAAACACTTTATTGCTCGTCGAGGAGCAGGAGGAGTACCCTCCTCCCCGGAAGACCCTTTAGACTGCGCGCTCCTCCTCCTCCTCATAAACACCAGTGTTCTCCTCTCCTCAATGTCACATGCTCTCGCCCCGCCGCCCTCGCCCTCGCCCTCGTGCCCGGCGCCATATCTTCTCCAGACATCCACAAACACCTTGTCCTCTGGTTCCGCCCCTCGAACCTCGACGTGCCCAATCTCCTCCCGGCACGACCACGGTCTCCCGTCCAGGACGAGCTTCTCGTCCCAGCCCCGGCGGAAAATGACCTCCCCGCCGGCCCACATTCTTCTCGGGTACTCTGCGCCGGGGGAGTGGTCTGGGTCCGCGCCGTCGGGGCCGAGTTTGGACGGCGCCGTCTGGATGGGGAAGTAGACGAGGTGGTGGCCTTGGGGGAGGATCCTGCCGGGAGTCTGCATCGTTGGCGAAGACGGCGAGGCCGGCAGGTCGTGGACAAGGTCTGAGATGGTTGTGGTGAGGAGGTGAGAGGGCATGGGGGTGAGGTAGTCTGAGATGGATTTGGGGGCGCGGGACCGGAGATCATTGATGGGGGGGGATGAGGACGAGGATGAGGATGAGGTGTTGAGGGAACGGGATAATGAGATACGATGCGTTGGCAGCTTCGGTCGGCGACAGAGACATGGTCGTGGCGGGAATAATTTAGCAAGACGTTCCATACTTTTCAGCATCTTGATGAGCTGGAATCGGCAGTGATTGATGGGTAGGAAGGGAGGAGCTTGTGGTGTCGAGTCTGTTGACAAAGAGCTGGCCGGGGTGTAGTAGGTGGTGTAGTAGGTGCGCGGGGGTGAGTGAGTTGCATGTCGCGTGTTCCCAGTTGACGCCAATTTGAGCTGCCCCACGTTTGAGGCATCTGGGCCGGTTTGCGCTTCGACAGACATCTCACGCACGACAAGACATTGGAAGTGACGATTTGCGTGCACGAGGAAAGAAAACGTGGATACTTTGCAATTAGGTTGCTTTTCAAGACAGACATGTCATTACAGCTTTTCTACGCTTGTGAACCCTGGAACCTCCGCCAGTGTCGACCGACTTCTGCCTAAAAGAAGAGGAATGGTGAGAGGGGCTGGAAATAAACGAGATCCCCAAGTAAAGCTGCCTTTGTGCCTATGTGTACAAGGACAAGGCGAAAGCCAATAAGGTCTCTGTATATGGTACCGAAGCCTATGTGTACAACGACGAGGCGAAAGCCAACAAGGTCTCTGTATATGGTATGCATAGACGAACTTTTAGCCAACAAAGTCAGTGGAGGAGGCGACGTTGTTCTTGGCTTCCCAAGCCTTCAGATCGCCCTTGAAGTTCTTGAGAGCACCAGACAGGTTGAACTGGGAGTCAATACCCTCAACTCGGTGAGTAGAGTTGATGTTCTTGACCAGGGTGATTTGGAAGCAAGTGGCGCTACCCTGTCGGGAGATGATGGTGGAGTAGGCAAGGAAGTACTCCCAGATCTGTGTCGAGTTGCCATGTCAGCGAAAGAAACGGGTCAATTGAGAAGAAGAAGAAGAAGAAGAAGAAGAAGAAGAAAAAGCGTTGCTTGATCCAATAAACTTACCCGGTACCATCGCTTGCCATATTTGGCCTCGACCTTATCGTGGTTTCCGATCCAGTTTCGGTACCATCTCCACAAGGTGGCAGAGTAGTGAACACCGATGGTGTCGACATGCTTGATTTCAAAACCGGCGCCCTCAAGCTTGTCAACGACCCAGCCCAACGGAGTGGAGGCATCAGCACCAGGAAAGATGTACTTGTTCATGAAAAGACCCCAGATGAGATCCTCATACTGCCACGGCTTTCGGAGACCAACAATCTGCAGGAAAAAGACACCGTCGTCGTCAAGCATGTTGTAGACCTGAGTCAAGAAGCCGGAGAAATGACGAACACCGACGTGCTCGGCCATTTCCAGGCAGGTAATCTTGTTGTAGCGGCCCTCGGGGACAGGAATGTCACGATAATCCATGCACAGAATCTTGCTCTGCTCCTCGGTGACACCGACTTTGCGCATGGCACTGTTGCCCCAGGCAGTCTGGTTACGACCCAAGGTGATGCCGGTGACGCGGGCGCCATAGTTTTCGCTGGCGAAGCGGGCAAGAGTACCCCAGCCGCAGCCAATGTCCAGCATTCTTTCACCAGACTGCAGACCAATTTTCTCACATACAATTGCCAGCTTGTTGTCCTGGAGCTGTTCCAGAGTCTCCTCCTTGTTAATGTCTGAGATGATGCCAGAAGTGTAGATCATGCGCGGGCCAAGGAACCAGCCGTAGAAGTCATCGCCGCGGTCGTAATGGTCTCGGACCTGCTCCTCGTCTATAGTGGACTTAGCCTCCAGATGCAACGATGAAAGTTGAAACGCGGGGGGAAAGGAGAGTTGCAATTTTTTTTTTTACCTTGGGAACGAGTGTGCATGATCAGCTCAGGAATCATGCCGAGCAAAAAGAACTTGATGAGGCCAATGGTGAAACGGAAGCTGGCCCAGTCGTGGCGGTACTCCATGACTTCGAGGCAGTCGCCCTTGAAGTCGACATCGCCGTCAAAGTACATCTCATGGAAAGTCTGCATAGGAATCTTGTTTGAGCCGCGGTACTTGGCGCGATCCGCCTCCCTCTTGAAATCGAGGTAGAACTCAACAGGTCGGCCGGGAAGCTTGACTTTGTCGTTGCGTCGAGGGCTGATGGAGGAGACGAAGAGCCACCAAGCAGCAAAGAGAGGAAGGTCAATGAGCAGGGCAAAGAAGAGCAAGGTCTTGAGGCCACCGCCAATCTTCCACTTCAGGTAGTAAGGCACTCCGAGCAGAACGGACAGGAAAATCTTGTTGTTGAAAGAATCGGAGCCAGGACCGTCAGCCGGAAGAGGAGCATTTTTGATGGAGAGATACTTTACGACGTGGTTGATTAGCAATCGTACAACATTGAGGCAGTCAAGGGGGGGGCTCATGAATTGTTACCTCGGTGGTGCGGACACCACAATTTTCATCATTTTTCAAGACAGGAGGAGTGACTTTCGGGGTTTCGATAAACTCGAACTCGCTCTCACTTCCGATGAGACTCGTAGGCTTGGACATTTTGGCGGACAAGACGGCCATCAAACCATCAATTGCAATTGCCCTTGGGACTTGCCAGAGGGTGGATTGATTTGGGAAGAAGGCAAGGGCATGAGGAGGGGGAAGAGAGTGGAAGAGAAGGAGGCGAGGTCAGGGCCTGTGTGTACATACTACATAATCATGTTCTTTTTTTTTTTCCTGCCAGGGAGCTAACTTGGCGTAGTTGGCGGCGGGTGGGCAGCTCTGCAGTCTAATCCCTGTTTGATTTTACATGCAGACCCATACATACAGGAGGTATGTATGTATGGAATTAGGGGAAGCAAGGCCAATGACAGATCTTCCCATGGCTTAGTGTGGCACTAAGTGGGGTAAGAAAAATGTACCTTACGTATTACGGGCATTTTACCCCGACTACGGATTATATCTCTTACTCATAGCGCAAATACCGCTCCCTATGTATAACATCCCTATCAGCTCCACTCACTGTAGCCACTCGGAGCTAATACTAACCGCCCCGCGTGGGGCTTATAGTCGTTGTACCATGCCCCCCTTGAATTACAGTGCACCCCCTGAATGATTTTACGGATCTACAGTGGGGTCCCAGTAATTCCGAAAAATTTCCGCCAGAGTCGCCGTTGCTGCTGCTTCGGAATTACTGGGACCCACTGTACATGACAGGGGGGATTAAGCGAATTAAGTACTAGAACGGAAATAATGGAGATGGGGGGCTAGGATTAGTAAGTACCTACATTCTATTAGAGAGCTGCAAGAAAATTACATAGGGTAGTAAGCGCTTGTAGAAGATATATTTCTTTCCATGTAAATCGTTCGCAATTCAAGGTCCCTGTTAATCGCAGTCCCTAGCTCCTTCATTTCCCAGCTAACATCCGATTCGCTTAATTCCCCCATGTAAAATCATTCAAGCGGTGTACGGAGTATTGTAAGATCATCCAGGGGAAGACTCGGAGCTCGGTGATTGGCCCACAGTCGCACAAAAGGTGACAAGAGTGTTTGTTGTACGATGACTCAAGAAGTTGTTGGTATTGAGAAGAAATGATTGAAACGCGCGAAAGCTAAATTGGCTGAAACGTCAAAGTTGACTAAACCGGCCCACGACACTACCGCCCTTGCCACAGATTGTAAAAGCAACCCGTCACTTGCAATGAGACATGAAATCCGCTCAAATAACGACACAACTTTTACCCTCTACTTGCTCTGTCCCCAAGGGAACAAAGCCATTCGAATTGTCACATGGCTGTGGGAAGAATTGGTAGTCGTTCCTCCCCTCCTCTACCATCCCCTCTGGGCCCGTGATGTTGACGTCAAGGATGGCCAGCCCACCCGCATTCGCATATATCAAGCGAACGGGATAATATTCCCCTGGTGCGATTGTGGCGGTGAATGACTTTCCTTGCCCTGGTCCGCCTTGGTAGCTCGTCGAGCTTTGGTTGTTGTCCTTTTGGAAATCGCCGCAGGCCCTGTCTCCGAACCATGCGAGAGCGATGTCATCGGCTCTGGTAATGTTGAACGTGAAGTTGCCTCCTTGGCAAGTGTGTACCCAGGCAGTGTACTCGTATGACCTGACCGTGCCGAAAGAGGCGTCCCCGATATCGTTAAAGTCCGCCACGATGGTTTGGCTGTCCGGCCTAGTCTCCTTGTAGAAGGAAGTGTTGAATCTATCATTGTAGCCGTCGAACTCGCCGAAGATATTTGGATACCATGCTCGTGCGACACCGGTTTTACAAGCAGGTTGGACGCATGTTGATGTGCTGGTAGTCGAGGTTGGAACGTAGTCATGGACAGTGGTGGTGCATGGACGAGTACAGCCTGGCGGCGGAGGCTCCGTAGAGGGGGCACAGCTTGTCGATGCAGTGCAGGTGCCAGTCACAGTTGTGACAGCATCCGGTGGAGGATATTCATGAACAGTGGTGGTGCATGGACGAGTACAGCCTGGTGGCGGAGGCTCCGTAGAGGGTGGGCAACTCGTTGAAGCAGTACAAGTCCCAGTCACAGTTGTGATAACGTCCGGAGGTGTTGGCGTTGACGAGGACGGATAATAGTCGTGGACAGTGGTAGTGCATGGACGAGTACAGCCTGGTGGCGGCGGCTCCGTAGAAGGCGGGTAGCTTGTTGAGGCTGTGCAGGTGTCAGTCACAGTTGTGATGACATCCGGAGGTGTTGGCGAGGGTGAAGACGCCGGTGGCGTTGACGAGGGCGGATAATAGTCGTGGACAGTGGTAGTGCATGGACGAGTACAGCCTGGTGGCGGCGGCTCGATGGAGGGCGTGCAGCTCGTCGAAGCTGTACAAATGTCGGTCACAGTCGTGATATAATCCGGAGGTGCCGTCATAGGTGGACTATACTCATGGACAGTAGTAGTGCATGAACGAGTACAATCCGGACGAGGTTTTTCCGTAGAGGCCGGGCAGCTCGTTGAAGCCGTACAGGTTTCCGTTACAGTCGTGATCATGTCCGGAGATGTTGACATGGGCGGAGCATAAGCGTGGACTGTAGTACTGCATAGAGTACAACCCGCAGGAGGGTACTCGGTAGAAGGCGGACAGCTTGTTGAAGCTGTACAGGTATCAGTTATAGTCGTGATACCGCCGCCAGGGGTGCCCTGGGCTAATGGAGGATAGGTATGTACAGTGGCAGTACAAGATTTGGTACAGCTCGCAGGAGGATATTGCGTAGACGCTGTGCAAGGGGTAGAGCTCGTGCAAATATCGGTAACAGTCGTGGTAGCATCCGGTGCGGCGCCTGCGTTTAATGGAAAATAAGGAGCGGCGCCTGCGTTTAATGGAAAATAAGGAGCGGCGCCTGCGTTTAATGGAAAATAAACATGCTTAGTAGCAGTACATGATTGGGTACAGCCCGCAGGAGTGTTTTCCATAGATGGCGCGCAGGGGGCAGAGCTGGTGCAAACATCTGTGACGGTCGTGGTAGCATCCGGAGAGTTGGCGCCCGTGATTAAGGGAGGGTAAACATGTACAGTGGCAGTACATGATTTAGTACAGTCCGCCGGAGGGTACTGCGTAGACGCTGTGCAAGGGACGGAGCTAGTGCAGGTATCTGTGACGGTCGTGGTAGCATCCGGAGAGTTGGCGCCCAGGGTTAATGGAGGGTAAACATGAACGGTGGCAGTGCAGGATTTGGTGCAATCCGGAGGAGGGTATTGCGTAGACGCCGTGCAAGGGGCAGTGCTGTTGCAGGCACCGGTAACAGTCGTGGTAGCATCCGGAGAGTTGGCGCCCGTGATTAATGGAGGATACGCATATACAGTGGCAGTACATGATTTGGTGCAGTCCGGAGGAGGGTATTGCGTAGACGCCGTGCAAGGGGTAGAGCTAGTGCAAGTATCGGTGATGGTCGTGACGGCATCCGCATGTTGAGCTGTGTTAGGCGGAGGATAAGTATGTACCGTAGTAGTACATGATTTAGTACAATACGGCGGAGGGTATTTTGTCGACGGCGTACAAGGGACGGACTTGGTGCAAACGTCGGTAACGGTAGTGATACGCTTTCCCTGATTTTCACCAGGAGGATTGCCTGTGGGTGATGGGCCGACGATACAAGTAGTGGAAATAGTCCTGATTGTTGCACAAGCAACACCTGTCAGCCTAGAAACGTGATGGATGATGGATGGGTGGGCTTGGTAAGTAGGCTTCCGAAGGCAACGAACCGAGTACTAGTAGACCTGATGGTCTTGCCACCGCAGACGATCTCAATGGGCTGGAGTTCAAACGTGACGGCGTTCTGACAACCGCATTCGCCAACAACCTGGTAGCTCGCGTGGCCGACGACGACCAACGCTGCTAGCACGTTTCGAGCATACATCCTGATCGCAGGCTTGCAAGGACGCGCAGAATCTGGGAAGAAAGAGAGCACAGGGCCAGTCAAGCAACTTTGTCTGACGTCTGAGACGACATCGAGGGTGTTGCGAGGGGCTTTATATTCCCGCTGCTTTTTGATCATCGCTCCCAGCCCTTCATGCTGCTCTTGCGTTGGAATTTTCAAGAAGCTCCCATCTTTACACATGTGTTCTGCTGCGAGAGAGAGGTTGGTCAATCCATGGTGAGCCCAACGAAGCCATTTTCATCCTTCAAAGCATTCCTAGTATTTAGCAAGGGCAAGTAGTACGTCGTAGCCTTTGCGTTGCATACCTAGGTGCCGCCCTGTAGCGTCATTGATAGAGAATGCCGCTGAGACAGTCTAAATTAGTCGATATTCCTGGTGGTGCATAGGATTCGCAGCCTCGTCGCATGTCGACGGTTTTGCTTGCTCGACGCGGGGGCCTGTGCAGTTTTGAGATGATTGAAGGCTGAGAATCTTGAACATTTTGCCGAGCCGTTATATTCAAATGGCTCTAGAACCAGCCTGGAGAAGATTGGGTGTACCTTGCTGCTGTGCTGTTTACAGAAATCCCATCTTCAATTTTTGGGACTTTGGTTGGCTGATAAGCCCCCCCCCCTCCCATCAAGAAACCTATTCCCTCAAAGCGTGGGATAGTTCGGGTATAGGGATGAATCTGTAATTTTTTGTCAATGAATTTTTGAACAAAGATGCGCAGTCGTCTTGCCCCTTGGCTTTATGGTATGTACAGTAGAGGTGTGACGTGGCTGGGTGTAACGTGTAACATCCCGCCTTTCGAACTACGGCGCATGCAGTATAGTGTAGGTAGTTCATGCAGGAACCGCGTTTCCAAAAGAGTGTTAGCGCTCAAAGAGGTTTGCAAACCAATGCGCGAGTGGAAATACCGCAAAAGATGAATTCGCCATCTCAATGCCCATGCGTGGAATCACGATTGGGTGGTGAACTCGAATATCAGAGCAAAATAATCACTCCTCTGCTTATATGCATGTCGTGCCGCTCAGGGGTCGTCTCCCCGATACCACGATACCACGATACCACGATACCACGATACCACTGTTCCACTTGCAACGTGGCAACGGGGCAACGGTTACACAGATGCAGGCGCGTCAAACGGGGTGGAAATCTTATCTGATAAAGCCCCGGAGCAATTGGTGATCGGAAAGTTTTAGATTACGGGGTTTACCCGCAAGACCCGATCAGGACTGCGCGTGGCTGAGAGGGCTGAAACGGCTGAGAGTGCGAGAGGGCTGGAGGAAATTCCAAAAGGAGCCTGGGTTTCTGTGCGGACGTGCACCGACTTTTACACCGGCATGTGGAAAGTGAGCACAAACTGGTCCGACTAGTCCGACTACTCCGCAGTGCGCACGGGTTATAACGGGTAGGGGTTGCCCAAGAGAGCCAAGTGGGGCAGAATAGAATAGAACAGTAGAATAGCCCGGCAAGTTGATCAACGATGGTTGCGATTCAGCTCCTGAAGGTCTTGTTTGACCAAGGTCTTGCTTGATAAAGGTCTTAAGATGATGAACAAGGCTCCCGGTGAACAAAGGTCTTGATGATAGATGGCCCTAACGTTTAGAAGAAAAAAAAAGGCCGTCCGTTGCTGGCGAGGAGATACAGCCCCATCCTCACGGAGCAGTCCGTACCGAGTACTCTGAAATGAGTTTGACAGAGCTCCCGAGTCCTGCCTGACGTTGGATGATGCCACGATGCCACGGTCTACACAATCTACCCCCGCTTTGCCGCTCAACAACTGGTGCGCTGTTATAGCCGAGCAGTCGCCCGATTATTCTGGTTGATTTCGGTGTAGAGGTTACGCATCAGTCATGGTCCAATTCCATGGTCTAATTCCAGTGCCTGCTCCGTACATGTCGCTATGTCGCTCCTTCTCAAGACTGAAAGCCGCCACGCGGTACTGCCTTCCTTCCTTAAGTCCCCCCCACCCAAGAAAAGAAAGGCCCCGACCCGTCATGTGCCGTAAGATCAGAGAAGGCGAGAGAGAGAAAGGACGAGCAGATGTGTGACAAGACTAACATCGATTGCTATGCTAGGTCTAAGTCGCTTGACGCAGACCCAAGACTCACACACCTCGGCAACTTCACATCCAAGCCTGGATCAACAGCCAATCACGATGTTGTACTCCTCCGTACCATGCATGCAAATAAATTTCTGGCCATGTTTCGTCATCTGCTGCGTGACCCCATGGAAGCATGCAGCTTTCCGATGACGACATGCATAAAGCAAGAAGAACATGTCGTTTATGCTTATGCACGGGGCAGAAAGTCTGCTAGACATGCTTGGAACACGGCCTGAAATAAATACCTTGAGGGAATGAATACCTTGAGAGAGAGAGAGAAACGGGGCACCTTGGAGGGAGAGCGGAGAAAATGCTCCCGAAATAAAAAATTATTCGACTGGCTGACGCATGGTGTCGGCCCCCCACCTTGGATGCAGTGATTGTGCCCGGCAGTGGGTAAATTGACCGATCGCGAGTGATATGCGCGTATAACTATATTAAGGAAGCTAAAATGCACCTTATATTAATATGCTATCTTAGAATAAGAAGCATATAAGATTTATAATAAATACTCTCTTTATAAAAGAAAAGCTTTAGACTTTCTATTTATATAATAGAAATTAGCTTTAATTTAATCCTTTTCTTTACCTTTATTATCCCTTCTAAATATATCTTTACCCTAAGTTATATATTATATAGTAATAGTTATAAGCCTAGGAGGTTTACTAAAAGACCTATAACTTTACTATTATTCTCCCTATATACTAAACCTATATATACACTATATATTACCTACTATCTAAGCTTATAATAAATACTATAACCTCTTTTTACCTAAGTCTTAAAACTAATATTAAGTTAGTCTTATTTAATAAGTAAGAAGAATAATATAAAGTATTAAAGTAAGCTACCTAAAGCTAAGAGATTTAGAAAAAAGTTAATCCTTAGCTTTTAAAGCTTAACTTTAACTACCTAGAAAAGCTTTTTATAATTATACTAGAGATATATAAAGCTTTTATTATATAGAATAAAGGAAGTAATAAAACTAAGCTTACTTTCTAAAAAGCTTTATTCTTTTTATTTTATAAGTATATAACTAAGTATTAAGTATTTAAGGTAACTAAGTCTAGAGAAAGGATTATTAAAACCTAGATTACTAGTACTATTAATCCTAATACTTATACTATAGTAATTAATAAGATTAAAAAGGGTAATATAAATAATAAGAAGCTTACTTTATACTAAATCTCTATTAAACTTAAAAAGAGATTCTTACTAGAATAAGTAATTATTAAGGTAAAAATTATAGCTAAATATATAGTATACCTTAATAATACTAAATATATAAATATTTAATTTAAGTATTAGATTAAGTAATAGGGAAAGCTATACTAGAAAGTATTAGTATATAAGATTAATAAAGTTTAGGGTTCTAAT